>APFE031207156.1:60484-83672 GCA_000404065.3 Pinus taeda | reverse complement strand
AAAAAACTTTTCCAAAGACATCTGAGATCTCATACAAGAAAACTATACCATTTCCTTTTAGCCAGTAAGTGTTATTCAAAAACAGATTATGCGGAGGAGCCATACCTTTTGAAATATAAAAATTACTTTCATGTTCTAGAAAACAACACTTAAAATACATATATGTTCGAGTTACGCTTCGAAGGAAATATATCGGCAATGAAGTTCACTCCTCCAGACAATGAGAATGATCATCATCACCAATTCACCCCCTGTGCTAGTTTCATTTCCAGAACAGTTGTTAATAGTGACCTAACTAGGTCTGTCTAAGGGAATCAAGACTATATAATTACAACCCAGGTACTCACATACTCGAATCTCTCACTTAGGGATTCCCTTTTCTCCAACTAGCTCAATAATGCCCTAACTAGCAATGTCTTGCCTTCCCTTAACAATGTCTTGTATACCAGACAAATCTCCCTCCCTAGCTTCCTCATGCTTCCTCAAATGCCCTTTTGGCATCTTCTCTCAACTAAGATAAGATATCTCTAGGGATGGGAGAAACTTTCCTCTAACTATCTTGTAAATGAACTTTCATAGAGTGAGTTTTTCGAGTAACTTCCTTGGCTTGCATAGCCAACTTATTTATGAAATTAGAATGAATTTCAAATGTTTAAATTTTATCATTATAATTTACATTCAACCACTAGCCTTATCAAGTCATGGCACTAAAATTAATCTAGATATTTACTTTTCACTAAGGGCTATTACATCTCCCCCACTTGAGTGCAACACCATCCTCATTGTTTCTTACCTTCAAGGAAGGATGGAATAAGTCGTTCTCATAATATCTTCATGCTCCTAGGTAGCCTCTTGTAGTTAAAGTGCTTCCACGACACTCTAACCTAGGTGATTTATTTATTTTCAAGCCTAAGCATGAATAGTCCATCTGTTCTGCCCTGTTCCAGAGTCATTATGGTTGAATCAATATTTAGGAAGATATATACATATATTTTTGACCTTCCTACAAACATCATCAATTGGTATTTACGTACTCAACGTGGGTCCTAGACATGTATCACAACTCTACATGAGTTATCATCTTGCACTCCATAAAATTAGCAACATCATTGTCACTTATACTTACCTAATGGCTAAGACAATTTCCAAAGACTCCATAATGGGGTTCCATTGTACTTTCAAATCATAGAATTATTCAATTTTATTCACACTAATCATATAGGAGTTAAGATTTTTATAAACTATTTGTTATTCTTTGTCTTTTATGATAGATTGTATTAAATAACACTACCATACTTTATCTTAATTCAATGTTACATATGTATTCGTCGTGCATGAGTAGATTTTGATGACTCGCCTTCCATGCCATTTTCAAGATGGCCAGATAGTTCTGGGCATGATGGTTTTTTGCCCATGGTATCTTGTCTATCCGATGAAGGGAATTATGGTTATGCTCTAATCTAGGGTTCATGGAATAAGGTTTATGAATGCTTATGAGTGTATATATATGTGTTGGAACATTGAAAGGAATATAATGAAAAATAAATCTTGTAATCTGAGTTTTGGGATCCAGGGGAAAATATATTTCTGTCTTTTTGTGTTTCTTACCATTAAATATTTCGTGTCTTTAATAATTCATTTGTAGGTAATTTCTATACAGAGCTAAAACCTAAAATATTGTTGTCTACATCATCTAAGTAAACTTAATTACTCTCATTTTTGGTGGATTTTGTATTTATTTTAGTGCCAACTAAAGGTCCTGATTGCAGTATTCTTTCAATTTCAGGCCCCTCTGTCATCCTATGTGACAGGTTATTGATATAAATTATACACAATTTCACTTCCACATACAACCATTGGGCTCTTCCTTTTCTGTTCATATGTGTGTTGATTATCTCATACTTGTCATGTAACTGAAATATATTTCTTTAATTATATATCGGAAATTGGAATGTTATCTTCTTGTTCAAAAATAAATTATTTAAATGCATTTGACATCTAAGGTCTGGTGGAATATTAATAGACAATAATTTAATTCCACCATGAGAATATTTGGCTCCCTTATTATACCTTCACACAATAATCATAATTTTTATCGCTGCAAGAAAGGATTCCTTACCTTGTTCTCATGATGACTTGCAACCAAAGATCTATTCCTTAGTCAACATGATATTGAATTTGTTGTCACAATTACTTCAACTTACCCCTTTCATGATGAATATTATATTGTTCCTTGTTCCAGTGGATCCAATCATGTCCATGTTACGTATCCATTAGTAGTTTCATGCAAAAATTAGGGTTCTATCCATCAGTTAGTTTTCTTTATTGTATCCTTTTCCTTCTGATCTCTCTCAATAGACCATTAAGGCATCACATCTTTCTGATATGCGTCATCTCTTTGTTTTCACACTTTTTTTCTTGAGGTTTGCATCCCTCTCTATTCTGTGACTTATTAATCATGGTGCATAAAGGTTGCATGTTCTCCCCCCTTGTGGTTGAAGTACAATTGGCTATGGGGGCTTCCCTGTGCTTGTCAACTATCTCACTAAACTATCTTCTGTGGTTGTCTTGACATAATTATTTTGTTAGTGTATATTCATTCTAATAAACTCTTTGACGAGACTTCATTTGTGTGTATAAAATAATTTGTAGTTATTTAGGGTACTTATCTGCGGTACCATTGATTAGTGGCATGCTACACTTTCCATGTTATCACATCATATTCAACATGTATAAGCTACCAATATTTTCTTCACCATGGATTTAATATTATTATTTCTTTATTACCTAACTGAATAGTTTTTTAATTCTCTAATCACATCATACCTATGCTTACTATAAATCCCTAAGTCATGTTAAGACAACAACCTCCTTAGAAAATTAACATACGCATTCCTTGTATGTACCCCATATATATTTATATACTTGTTTCTTCAAGTTGTTTGTTTTTTTTCTTTTTCTTTTAATCGGGTTTTCTAGAAAAATAATTACAGTTTCCCCTATAATTACGATTGTATCATTTGTATGTAATTTCTACAATCCGACTAAATTTCACAAGGGACCTCCCTTAAATCTCTTCCTATTCACCTTATTGTACGAACAATCATTTCACTTTATTAGGATTTTTTTAAATTTTCCTTTTGTTCAAACTTAATCTTTGAAATTATGAGTAAATTATACAATAAAACTATTAGTGAATGAGTCCGATGATTCAAAATATCAATTATCTAACCTACACCATTTTGAGTTCCCTCCTATGTCCATCACGTACATTTTTTTTTTTATGATGTAAAGCTCACATCCTTTCATTTTTCAACGATATTGTTGTTATATTATTTTAGGCTTATTTAATGACTTAGAGTAACTAGGTACTATTGTCATGTCACTTTAAACCTACAAGTCTCATAAATGGCACTCACAGCGCCATTTCTCAGATTAGTCTCCTTTTAAGCTCAAATTATTATAAGAGTTTATCACAATCTAATCCTATGGTGCTAGTTTTTAAACAAGTATTTATCTAATAATTATGTTGCAATTATCAATTTCTTCACTTTTTCAATCCCTCATGCTATGATTTGTGGTAATTATTCTACTATTGTAACCATCCTTGTTGTGGCTCTGTGTTGTCCATGAAAATACTTTCCAATAAGGAAGTTCATTAGTTTCCTTATCGATTTGTTTTCGTGTTTCATAAAATTTGTACCAACTAATCTTTACAACATTACACTTGTTTATATATGAGTTATACTACTAATATATAACTTTTTTAATACAAAAGATTCAAACCATTATCACCCAAGACAGCTCCAATTAAATCATGTTGATACATGTATTTGTAATCCTAAGTGTTTTATATTCTCTATCAAATTTCGAAAATAGTTAATATTAAGCCTGCTATGTTAATTTATATATATATATATATATATATATAAATATAAATTATAGGGTTTCCAATTCCCCTTCCTTTTCATTTATAATTCCTACACACTTTATTGTGTGTATGCTCTCTTCCTTTCTTAATTTAGAAACTTCGATTTTTTTTTTTAAATAGGCGACGTACTTCATTATTGTGAAGGTGTCACAATATTCTATAGACCCCTTAACATTTCAACTTGCTTCCCATACATAGGTAAAATTACTATTTTGCTACATTCAATAAGTATTTGTAACTGTAAATAATTCTTACCGATAAGTTATTTATGTCTCTTATACTTGTCTTTCGTTCAACCGTCCATATTACAAGTTTAATTCAACATATTTCTATGATTATTAAGCTTATAAATTATGTATAGAAACATAATCTTCCCTTTTTTATTTCTAGAAGAAAGGGGTCTGCGACTAAAAAAAGTAAACAAGCAATTGTAACGTCGATAACTCTATTTTTTACGGTTATTTCATATGAAACACCCTACCTTTTCTTTAACGCAGTCGTCGGATGTTTTATAATAGTATGGGATTTAATAATTTATTTACACAAATAAATATTCCATGATTTATTTACCCATACACTCCCTTATGGTTACAAATCATAAACTTCTCTCTATTCACTATTTCACAATCTTATTACTATTTAGCATTAAGTAGGACCCAATGGTGAATCCTTCACCTTTGGAACATCTCCCAATGATTTTTTGTTTTTTTTTAATGACTTACCTAATAAACGCATATGTATGACAATAACGGGCATGTGAAACGTGTAATCCTTACTTCTCGACACGGTTACACTTCTAACACCCCCTTAACACAATTATTTTAATTTATTTCTTTAGATTTACTATAAATCTAACTTACCACTATTGTTCCAACCTATTGAGATTTATAAACTGTCTCTAACTGTGTATGCATGTACATATGACATAGTTATAACAAGAATTTATTTCATATATTAACGTCCATTATTATTTTATATTTAATCTATGATTCCATGCAGTTTTGGTATACCACTATTGGGTTTGTTCTTGATCGATGTAATGCATGTGGTTCCTTCTGATTTTTATATAAATATATATATTAATGAAAAATGAAAAATATATAAATGTGTATGGGATGGATTTCCAGAAACTCACAACCACTCATAAAGGTATATAACACCCCTAAGTACCTGATATGATTGAGAATTTGACGTTATTATTATTCATAAAATGTGATATGGTTTACCTGGGAATCCAACAAAACTTCTCAATTTCCAGTTGTTGGGTTGATGTTTCATCCAACGATATAGATTCAAGGATTTTGAATTGCATAGTGATGGTGCGGGGAGGAGTTAGGAAGTCCCTACTTGTCGTTACTCCTCAGCTCACTTGCGACATGCTTCCTAGTAGGAGAATATTCGCTCTGTAACACTAATTTTTATAAGTCACGCTTAGATTTGATTTATGGCTCCTACCGAGTAACAATCAGGTTCAAGAAGATTCCTTCATTGGTTTTAACGTGAATGTAGGGAACCTTTTTTTTTTAAATTAGTTATATGATTGAACAACATATTAATTTCTTCTAGTCTTACTAACTCATCCCTTGGTCTTTAGACCAAGAGTGTAATACCCTGCGGTTTGTGAGTCGCCCAGGCGTGCCCACCGAATGGACGAGCTAGTGAAACAAGCAGAAGTGCAACCGAACGGAGGAGGCATACAAGTGCGGGTGAGGTGTGTTTGCATGATATAGAGGCGGGCGAGCTAGGCGAGCTACCCGCGGGCCGATCTAGTGGAGTTGCAAATGGGCGAGCAAAGGAGGGCGCGGTTCCGTGACCTGGGCTAGCTGACCTACCCCTTGAATAAGTTTTGCAACAGAAGAGCATGTCAACCGAGCGAGTGGAATGAGTCGACTGGGTGGCAGGACTCGCCCACCCACCATATATATTCACTGTGCGAGTTGGGAGGCAAGACATCGATCACATTCACTCTTTGAACGAGTTTGGAGGTGGAAGTGCGAGGTGTAGTGAGGCACAGAATCACAGGCCATTCATGTGCCCACTCATCGAGTAGACTCACATGAGACTTGGCACGAGTTCGGTGAACGAGTTCGGGGGGAGGGCTGCATGAAGGCGTGCCTACTAGATGGATGAAACGAGTTTGGGTGGAGGGCCGCACGAAAGCATGTCCGCCCGACGATTGAACGAGCTCAAGTGGAGGGCCGCACGAAGGCGTGCCCGCCTGTCATGGGTAAATGACTCGGGTGAGGAGAGTCGGGTGGAGGGCCACACAAAGGCGCACCCGCCCAACTCTTGCACGAGTTGTGTGGTGTTGAATAGCCAATCGAGGGTGGCGGGTGACCCGAGTGTGGGTGCCCATGCATGCTGAGTTGGGCAAGTGTAAAATGGTGAAGTGTGGGTTGTTGGTATGACCACCATGCAAGGTGTGCACGAGGTGGGCACCCGGTGGCAAAGACACGGGTATAATGTTGGTGGAGCATTTGCTCCCGATCAACTATTTTCTCGTAAATTCATAATAAACTATTATTATAGCATATTATGGTGTCCTCCCTGCTGTGCTGAATGTTTATAGTTAAATGCTTATGATGTTAATGGATTCCGCATATTAATATTGTTAATGAAAGATGATGAATGTTAGGCGTAGTTCTCAAAGTAACTTAACAATGGAACATATTAGCTACTTAGGTGGTGCCTCACGTTTGCCAATTAATGAAAAAAGAATTGGGGGTGTGACAGATGGTATCAGAGCTACTTGTAGAGAATAAACATGTATGTAGGGAAAAGTCATGGAGAAATCATGGATTAGCAGTCTAGGTTTAATCGACTTGGTGGTTCATGGCAAGACCATGCAAACTCTGGTGGACACAGGGTCCACTCATAACTTCATGATGACATAGTTAGCAAAGAAGGTTGGAGTGATGATCTTCCCATCGAATGTGGAAGTCAAGGCGGTGAAATCTAGAGCTAAGGTGGTGGGTTTGGCACACAAAGTGCCTATGCAAATAAAAGATTGGAAGGGTCAATTGGACTTCACAGTGATGGAGATGAACAACTTCGATATGATATTGGGGAAAGGTTTCTTGAAGGCCAACAAGGTAATTGTTGTGTCCTTCTGTGATGAGGTGTTGTTGGTTGGATAGTCACAATCTTGGACTTCGCCCACCGAGAGGCAAATGTGGGAAGTCAAGGTGCAACATGTTTCTGCACTAAGTTCGGAGAAGGCTATGAAGGAGTCAGATATGGAGACATATGCGGTGATGTTTAAGGGAGTCGAAGTTGATGGAGTGGCGACGCCTGTTCTAGCCGATATTTCTGAGGTATTGGCCAAATATGTAGATTTGATGCCTCATGAGCTACCAAAGAAGCTTCCACCAAGGCGTGCAGTGGACCATAGCATAGAGCTTGAGCTAGGAAAGCAACCCCCAGCTAAAGCACCCAATTGATTGTCAAGACCTGAGTTGGAGGAATTGAAACAATAGTTAAAGGAGTTAACTAATGGAGGTTTCATCAAACCTTCAAGGTCCCCCTATGGAGCTCTGGTATTGTTCCAGCGGAATAAGGATTCAAATGAGCTATGGATGTGCTGTGATTATCGTGTACTGAACAAGCAGACGGTGAAGAATTGGTATCCTTTGCCATTGGTTATTGATTGCTTCGACAAGCTTGCGACAGACCAAGTGTGTTCGAAGCTAGACTTGAGGCATGGGTATTATCATGTGCGGATAGCTAAATGAGATGAGAAGAAGACCGCGATAGTAGCAAGGTATGGTAACTTTGAATTCCTTGTTATGCCATTCGGGATGTGCAATGCTCCTGCTACATTTTTCACTTTGATGAATGATGTTCTATGTCGATACTTGGATTCGTTCGCGGTAGTGTACTTGGACGATATAGTGGTGTACAGTGACAACTTGGAGGATCATAAGAAGCACTTCGTGATGGTATTTGAGGAATTGAAGGAAAACCAGTTGTACTTGAAGAAGTCTAAGTGTGTGTTCTCTCAGACTGAGATTTCGTTCCTTTGACATATAGTAGGTCAAGGGTACATACGGATGGAGCCGAGTAGAGTGAAGGCAATCGAGGACTAGGTTGAACCGAAGAATGTCCACGATATGAGGGTGTTTTTGGGCATGACAAACTACGAACGGAAGTTTGTAGACGGGTAATCCAAGGTAACATCATCATTGACAGACTTGCTGAAGAAAGTCAAGAGATGGAGTTGGATAGATAAATGTCAGTTGGCATTTGATGACTTGAAGAAGAGGATGGTTACAACAAGGATACTGAAGTTGCAAGACTTCAAGAGACCATTTAAGGTAGACACAAATGCTTCAGATTTTGTCAAAGGAAGGGTTCTTATGCATGATGGGCATCCGGTGGCATATGAGAGTTGGAAGTTGCAGTATAGAGAATGATGGTATCTAGTCCATGAGAAGGAGATGACTATGATCACTCACTATCTTCACGTGTGGAGGCATTACCTAATTGGAATGGCATTTGTTATTAAGACAGACAATGTTGCATTAAGTCATCTTGCATCACAATTGAAGCTTTCCGCAAAGCAAGCTCGTTGGCAGGACTTCTTGGTAGAATTTGACATGACTATTGAGTATAGACTGGGGAGACACAATGCGGTAGATGATGCCCTTAGTAGGAAGGGATAACTTGCAGCATTGGAAGGGGAAGACATGGAAGCAAGGAGTAGGAGTTGAGTTCAGATGTCGGAAGAGATGCAGAATAAGCTCAGGGACAGTGTTGAGACCGATACTCAGGCGCAGAATATAGTGAAGCAAATAAAGGAGGGGAAGACACAAAAGTTCTTTCTCTGAGATGGATTCTTGTTCTTTCGAAACTGACTCTATGTTCCAAAGTCATCTGGGCTCAAGAGGCACCTTTCAAAGGAGTTCCACGACTCACCATGAGCTGGCCGTCCAAGGAAACATCGTTCTTTGGCATTGTCGGAGAGAGGATTCTTTTGGGAGAAGATGCAGGCGGATGTAGATGGCTATGTACATACATACATCATTTTTCAGTAGGAGAAATCAGATACTAAGAGGCAAGGAGGTCTATTGCAGCCCGGCCCTTACCAATTCCTGAGAGACCATGGATGAGTGTCTCAATAGACTTCATTACTCAGTTGCCACAGGTAAAAGGGTATAATGGGATAATGGTCATGGTTGATCTTTTCCCCAAGTATGATGTCTTTGTTCCAACAAAGATGCCTTGTGGAGCCAAGCGAACTACAAAGTTGTTCTTCAAAAATATAGTAAAGAATTGGGTGATGCCATTAAGCATCATGTCAGACCGAGATCTGTGATTTATGGGCAGATTTTCGACCACATTGTTCAAGTTAGCTGGGACAGAGTTGTTGATGAGTTTGAGTTACCATCCGCAGAAAAATGGACAGATTGAGAGGATCAATGCATTATTGGTGGATTACTTGAGACATTATGTGATGACTGATTAGAAGAATTGGCCTGAACTCTTGGATGTGGCTCATTTTAGCTCCAACATTCAAAAGATTTCTGGAACAGGGTATAGTCCATTTGAGTTTGTAAATGGATAGATGCCAGTCACAATGCATACCATAGTGAAAGGAGGTTTGTTGAGGAGTCCTCATGCGAAGAAGTTCATGAAGGCTTGGGATGAGACTATGGAGTTGGCACGGTTGTGCTTGCACGAAGCTGGAAGGAGAATAAAGAAATGGGTAGATAAGGGAAGACGGGATGCACACTTCAGTGTGGGAGATATGGTGTTTCTCAGGATTACCGGAGATCAGTTTCAACCACCTAAGGGGACTGCAAGCAAACTGATAAACAAGTATGAGGGACCATTCTAGGTGAAGATGAGAGTGGGGGAAGTTGCTTATGAGCTGGAGCTTCCACGCCATATGCATATGAAGCGTCCAGGTTTTCATATGAGTTAGTTGAAGAGATTCAGACTTGATGTTGATCATCTAGAGAGGGTGGAACCACTGAGGGGACCAGCCATGATTGTGAACAAGCCTCGCCTAGAGATGGACAAGATTTTGTGTGTTCAATCTACAGGGATTGATTGCCACATGAGATGGGAATTTATTGTCGGATGGAAGAATGCACCAGAGGAGGATAGCTGGGAAACACAGGACTCACTTTATAGATGGAAGTGGAAGATTGTGAAGTATGATAGGAAGATACGGAGGAGAGCCAGATTTCTAGGGATGAAAATGCTTTCGAGTGAGGGACAATGTAATGCCCTATGGCTTGCAAGTCACCTATGCGCGCCCACTGAACTTACGAGCTAGTGAAACAGGCAGAAGTGTGACTGAACAGACGAGGCATACAAGTACGGGCAAGGTGCGGTTTCATGTTATATATGCGGGCAAGCTAGGTGAGCTACTCGCTGGCTGACTGAGTGGAGTTGCGAATGGGCAAGAAAAGGAGGGGGTGGTCCCGTGAGCTGGTTGGGCCAACCTACCCCTTGAACAAGTTTTGCAACAAAACAACATGTCGGCCGAGTGAGTGAAACGAGTCAGCCGGGTGGCACAACTCGCCTACCCACCATATATATTCGTGGCGTGAGTTGGGAGGCAAGACATCGATCACATTCACTCATCAAATGAGTTCGAAGGTGGAAGTACGAGGTGTAGCGAGGGAAAGAACTACAGGGCGTTCATGCGTCCGCTCATCAGGCAAACTCAAATGAGACTTGGGACAAGTTCAGCGAATGGGTTCGAGTGGAGGGCCACACGAAGGCACATCCACCCAACGGGTGAAACAAGTTCCGGTGGAGGGCCACACAAAGGAGCGCCCACTCGACGGTTGAACAAGCTTGGGTGGAGGGCTTCACGAAGGTGCGCCCTCTTGGCACGAGTAAATGACTCGGGTGAGAAGAGTCGGGTGGAGGGCCACACGAAGGCACACTCGCTTGACTCATGCACGAGTTGTGTCATGTTGAACAACCAACCGAGGGCGACGGGTGACCTGGGTGTGGGCGTCCATGCATACCGAGTTGGGAAAGTGTAAAATTATGAAGTGTGGATTATTGGTGCAACCACCGTGAAAGGTTTGCACGAGGTGGGCGCCCGGTGGCAAAGACAAAGGTATAACGTCAGTGGAGCATTTACTCCCGGTCAACTATTTTCTCATAAATTCATAATAAAAGATTATTATTGCATATGATGGTATCCTTTGTACTATGTTGAATGTTTATTGTTAAATGTTTATGATGTTAATGGATTCCGCACATTAATATTGTTAATGAAAAATGATGAATGTTAGGCATAGTTCACAAAGTAAGTTAACAATGGAACATGTTAGCTACTTAGGCGGTGTCACATGGTTGCCAGTTAATGTAAATCAAATTGGGGGCGTGACAAGGAGTGTCTATTTGGAGGAGAGCTACATGGCCCTTTATGACTATCCTTTTTTCAAACATTATGTTCATTTGATCTACCTTGAGAAAATTCCATACCAGAATTTTCTAATACCATTTGGGGTCTTGTACAAGGTTTCATGTGATTCTATACAACCTTTCACACTAGCATTCAAGTACCAGGTTTCGGCTCCGTTATTTAACTTCTTTTCATTTCTATTGTTTTTCAGTTATCCTACCCATATTCTAACTAAAATGAGGATAATTCTTTCGATTGAGTGTGCATTTAGATTTTGGAAGATACAAATTCGCAAGTCTCTCACTTTCCGATCTTCACAAGCTAGGTCCTTCAACTATATTTTTTTTTAATTATTTCCAGGTCATCATTATAAAACTCCACTAAGATATTTGATTTCGATCCTAGGCTTTTTGGAATATGTGTGTCTAAAGATGTATATTTTAATGTTTTTTTACATTTGTTCAACTTTGAGCATTTATAATGGAACTTAATGGCTAAACCAAACTCTAGATACACTAATGATGTTGAATCCGACCTTTCACTCTCATTTTCATTTTTGTCTCTGTTAATTGGTAACTATGAATTCTAGATATTTCTAAAATCTCTTTCTGATATATGATGTCCTTTTATTTAAATATAGTAGTAAATTTGCCCAAATTTTCTTATTTGCATGTACTATGTTACATTAATTAAATATATATTCACTTCTCTATAAATCAGTCTTCATGATGAGTCTTGGTCTAGACTTGAAATGTCCACTAACAAAAGATGAGCACTATGGAATATCCCAATTCACTTTCTTAGAAACCACACCACAAAAATATATAAACCATAATTAAATATATATTCTTGTTTTTCAAGATGGTGAATAGTCCTGTAGGTTAAGCACATATAATGAACTAATTGCTCTTGACAGTAGGCTTATGTGTATATTTCTCTTTTTTTAAGTCATTTTTCAAAATTATATCATTGGAATTTGTAATGAATTTTTAATATAGTTGGAGAGTTCTCTAGTAGTTTATTGTTCCAGCAACCCGCATTAAGGATTATTTTCAAATATATAGCAACCCAGTTTATTGTTCCAGCAACCCGCATTAAGGATTATTTTCAAATATATAGCAACCCATGTTAAGATTAACATGGGTTGCTATATATTTGAAAATAAATCGTTAAGATTAACATGGGTTGCTATATATTTGAAAATAAATCATTAAGATTAACATGGGTTGCTATATATTTGAAAATAAACCTTAATGTGCGTTTCTGGAACAATAAACTGCTAGAAAACACTCCTGCTATATTAAAAATTCATTACAAATTCCAAAGATATAATTTGGAAAAGTGCTAAAAAAAAGAGAACTTTATTTAATGAATGTAACATAGTGCGTCACTGATATATATACACATATATATCAATTGACGTGTTCTATAAGTCTTTAAGATACTTTTGTTAGTTACGTATCTTATTCAATAATAATTCATTGTTTGGAGATGTTTCCTCTTAGCCCATTTTCTTAACCTGGTAATTCTTATTTTTTTTGAGTTAGTGTTATAGCATTATTTTTTTTGGACACAACATTTTGTTTTTTGAAAATAACAATAAGAAATGTTAAAATTAACATTAAGAAATCTTCATTTAATTTATTCTCGAATTAAATCGAAAATTTATTTTCATAGCAACTTGTAATAGTTAACTAAGTTAATTTGACTTAGTTATCTTAGTAAATTGGAGTTGGAAGGCTATCTAGAATCATGTAGAGTGATCACTAAATTTTAGGGGTATAGGTTGAGTTCTTTTGAGTTGTAATTAATTAATTCATTCTAGCTTAAAGTGAGCTAAACTAGTTCCAACTCTTGGAGGAACTAGTAGGAAGACTAGTAGTATGGACACTTACAAGTGCAACTTGACTACTCAACCAGTTAACGAAATATTCACTCATAAATAAATGATGCATGTTAGTTCATAGGAAGACTGAGTTGAGTTTAGAATTCATGGACAATGTAATATCAATTCTACAATTTTTCGAGTTGTACAGATGGTGCATCCAATCAGTTAGGACCTATGATAGATTGTGCAGTTACAATTAGGAGAGAGAATTTTCCAATTAAATATTGGATAATTCCCTCAAGAATTGTGTAAGGAAATAGGAGCTTAGCAAAAAATAGATTTGGTGAAGTTTTGGCTTGAGCTAGTTTGTGAAGGAGTGAGATAGATTGTACTTGTGTAGAGATTGTTCTCGTTGAACAAACATTGTATTTTCTTCTTGGATCTTCTCATTAATGCAATATACCAATAGCATGGGTTTTTAGATATGGATTTCCCCAAAACATTACTGTGTTATATGTGATTGAAATTATTTCTTTTCTTCTTATTGTTTTCATTGATCAATTTTGGTTTCTACTGATGAGTAGAGTAGATTATTATATTGTTTTCTAGTATATCTCATAAGTTGTCGAATCTACAAGTAAAAATATACATGGTATTGGAGTTGAAGACAAGGTATAAGAGGATAATTTCAGTTTGTTTATTGTGTGGGTGAAATCAAATTTGCAGTCTCGTACTTTAGAGTCAACACCAAGTCATTCTATGGTTTGAGAGTTGAGTATGCCATGGAGGGAAGGTCAAATTACATAGCTTTGACAGATAGGATGGAGGCAGTGATATAAAACAATGAGCTCAAGGAATTCATAGATCATGATATTCTAAAGCCTCCAACACTTGATGCTACAGATCTAGCTGAATGGAGGAAGTGTGTGGCAAAAGTGAAGAGGATTATCCTAGAAGGAGTTCAAGATCACATTATCTCAAAATTGCATGATAAGGAAACTCCATTTACAATTTTGAAGGCATTGACGAGCATATTTCAAAATATTAGTGACCACAGGAACCTGGAACTAAAGGAAAAGCTCAGAAATATTAAGATGGAGAAGGATGAATCAATTTCGAAGAACTTAACCAAGTTCACCCAATGTCAGGATTAGCTTGGAAGTGTCGAGTTGCATAATATTATTTGTTGAGCCTAGTACTTCTAGGACTTTCCAAGAGATGGAACAACTACCAAGACTCATTTAATGGGAGGGAGAAGCTACCATAGTGGCAGCGATTTTCATTGGACATGGCACCTGATGCTACAAATCTAGCTGAATGGAGGAAGTGTGTGGCAAAAGCGAGGAGGATTATCCTAGAAGGAGTTCAAGATCACATTATCTCAAATTTGCATGATAAGGAAACTCAATTTACAATTTGGAAGGCATTGATGGACCTGTTTCAAAATATTAGTGACCAAAGGAAGCTGGCACTAAGGGAAACACTCAGAAATATTAAGATGGAGAAGGATGAATCAATTTCAAAGCACTCAACCAAGTTCACCCAATCTCAGGATTAGCTTGGAAGTGTCAAGTTGCATAAGATTATTTGTTGAGCCTAGTAGTTCTAGGACTTCCCCAGAGATAGAAAAACTACCAGGACTCATTTAATGGGATGGAGAAGCTACCATAGTGGCAACGGTTGTCATCGGACATGGCATAAGGAGAGTTTCGGCAAAACACTAGAGAAGGGACCTATTCCAATGACCTCTTTGAAATAATTGGAAGAGAATTTTGAATTTGTCAGCAAATAAATGAAATTCAAGGGAAAAAAGTGCCAAGGCGATGAGGGAAGAAACAAGAAGGACTTGTTAAATATCAAGTATTTTCATTGTCACGAGTTTGGGCACTATGCTAGGAAATGCCCGCAGAAGAAAGCAAGCATGAGGGAGCGTGTAGTAGCAACAATAGGTGAACCTCTAGCTTCACAATTGAAACTCGATTTCACTCTCATTGCGCGCATGACCAACACTGTAATGGGAAGCATATGGTATCGCAACAATGATAAGTCATTTCATATCATAGGGAATAGAGATCTTTTAAGTGAATTGAAGGAGAAAGGCCTGAAGAAGAACATAGAGTTTTGATAGGAGGTATATCATGACCAACATCAATACCGTTACCTTTCAAAGGGACTCTATCTCCCGGCTCAAAATCACACATGTGATGTATTTTCCGAGACTAAAGAAGAATCTTGTTACCGTCACGTTATTGGAAGACCGTGGCTACGATGTTATTTTTAGAAAACAGATGTTTCTCCTTAGACAAATCACCATGGGATAGATAGAAGAGATTATTGTTCCAGTCAAGAGTCGAAGATGCATGTAAATCTTTGAGGATAAAGGAAAAGGTTGGAGAATTGGTGGTTGAAAAGGAGCATGAATTACATCTCAATGTTCTAAGTCAGAAGCAACCACGCTTGGAGAAGAAATTAGGAGATTGAGTGGAGGCATTGACTCAAGAAGAGACCTTCATTAAGGTGAAATTTCGATCCAAGTGGGCAGTGGGAGCACATGCAACCATACCCCCTGATGTGAGGTGGGGAGATGGGTGGTAATAGTCCCAAGAGCGCATAAATTTGAGTAGGATCCATTGAGATGTTTTGTCTCATGGATCATTACCTTGTTACAAGACCCCATAGTACATATTAAAATGATGGATCAGTGGCGGTTGATTCATTAAGATGTTAGAGTGACAGAGGAAGAGACTAACAAAAGCCATATACAGGCATGTGCACTACAGAGTGAGCAAACGTGTAGAGTTTTTAGTAGATAGTGCAATAGCTAGTAGTAGTTAGAGACTCTGGTGACAAATGCATCATACTGATTCAGTTTGGATGCTTTTTCAGTTTCAAAAGTTGCAATACCAACAACACTAGAGATAATTGTTTCATGCAAAACATTCCAAAGGTACCATATTGTGATAGAGTTGAATTCATTTCTTGTTGAGAGGGAGTGTTGAAAATAGCAACAATAAATGTTGAAAATAACATCAAGAAATCCTTATTTAATTTTTCCTTGAATTAAATTAGGAGTTAAATCGAAATTATGTTTTCATAGCAACTCGTAATACTTAACCAAGCTAATTTTACTTAATTAGCTCAATAAATTCGAGTTGGAATTCTATCTAGGGTCATGTAGAGTGATCCCTAAATTTAATGGGACTAGGTTGAGTTATTTTGAGTTGTAATTAATTAATTTAGTCGAACTAAGATAAAGTTAGTTAAACTAGTTCCAACTATTGGAGGAACTAGTAGGAGGTCTAGTAGTGGGGACGGGAACCAATGTAGCTTTGCTATTACACCAGTTAACTGAAGATTCACTAATAAATAACTCGTGTGTGTCAAATTATAGGAAGACCCATTGAGATTATAGTTCAGGTACAATGTACTATCAATTGTATAATTTTCTGAGTTGTACAAATGATGCATGCAATCAATTGAGGGACTATAATTGATTCTAAATTTATGGAGAGAGAATTTCCCAAATAAATATGGGCTAATTCCCTTAGGAATTGCACAAGGATGTAGGAGCTTGGTAGATAGTAGATTTGACTAAGTATTGGCTTGAGCTGGTTTGTGAAGAAGTGAGATAGATTGTACTTGTGCAAATATTTTTTGGGTTGAAAAAACATTGTATTTCCTTCATAGGTCTTTTGATTAATGCAATATAAAAATACCATGGGTTTATAGTTGTGGCTTTCACAACAAAATTATCCTGTTATGTGTAATTGAATTCTTTCTCTTATATGATTCATGATTTCATCGATCAATTATTGTTTCTCCTGATGAGTAGAGTATATTCAAGCCAATTCTGGTAGCATATTACAATTTTCAGTTTGAATCTACAAGGAATTTATACATTCTTTTATTATTTTGTTTACTTATTACATGTTAAAATTTATCCTTAAGCTAGTTCTATGTTTCTATTGCATTTTCTTTAGGAAATATTACTACTAGTGTTGCAAGGGTAAGTAAAACCTGGATTCCTATTGGGTCCTACCATCCACCCTACATAACACTTAGGTATATTTAAAATAGGATTCATGACGTATCTCGATTGGAATTCTGGTCCAATTGTAGGATTTAACCTCTTTCTATAGAATGTTTGTAATTGGGAATATTTTCTAGTAGTTTTGAGCCATATTATACAAATATTTAACAACTTTTCCCAAGCTAACATTAGGGTCTTGATACACATTCTCCTTTCATTATCTTACCAGAACATTAGAAAATCAACATAATAGATCACTGCTAACAAAGGGAATTTCCATGCACTTTTACTATTTTGGAATAACATATATGTTCTAAAAGATAGTAATATAGATTAACAATCTTATTCTAAAAATATAGAGGTAAGAGTATTTATATGTTAAAGAGAGAATGTCGGCGAATTCACGTGTTTGATATAAGTCATCTATAATATTTCTCATGATAATATTCATAAATATCAACTGTTCACACACTCAGAAACAAAAAATATTCTTTTACATAGTCATTTCAGATTTCATAGAAGATAAATACACCATTTCCTTTCATCCATTTAATGTTATTCAAAAAAATATTATGCATAGGAACCATAGTTCTGCAATTAAAAAAACCACTTTCATGTTCTAGAAAACAACAATTAAAATAGTTACTTGTTCCAATTAGTTTTGCTAGGAAATACATTGGAAATGAAGTTAACTCCTCCCGACCAACCAGAATTGTCATCTTCACCGATTCCCCCCATGTGAGTTTAATTTATAGAACAATTCTTGTCGTGACCTAACTAGGTCTGTCAAAGGGAATTAATATTGTAAAAGCCCTACCGAGGTACTCATAGATTCACGTACCTAACTTAGGGATTCCACTACCTCCAAGAATTAATACTGTAGAAATCGAACCCACGTACTCATAGACTCACATGGCTAACTTAGTGATTCCATTGGCTCCAAGAAATTCAGGAGTACTATAACTATCATTGTCTTGACTTTTGTTAACAACATCCTATGCAAGGGACTGATTTCTTTCTCTCCCTTCCCAGTTTTCTTAGGCTTCTTCCTATTGAATATTGGCCCCTTTTCTTAAGTGAGATAATTTATTTCTAGGAATGGGAGTGACTGTCCTTTATCTCTCTCGTAAATGAAATTTCACTTAGTTACTTTTTTCCATACCATCCTTAGTTGCCATAACCAACTTATTTAGGAAGTTAAAATAATTTTCTTGGTTTGAAAACTAAGTTATGATAGGTTTTCCAACCATTTAAAAAAATAGGAAATCATTTTTATGTTGTATTGAAAAGCTTTAGTAAAGATAAATAAGTTTTGATAGTTGTTTGTTTGACAACTATGTTATGACAATTTTTTCTAACTATTTAAAAAAAGGAATGTTTTTTTCATGTTTTCTTAAAATTATTCATTAAAGCATGTGTTTATCCATGTAGGAAAGGGTTTGAAAATGTTTGAGGGACCAAAGTGATGGTAACTTGGGTATAAACATTAAACTTGATTTTTATTTTAATGAAGTTCTATTAAAATGAGAAGTCATTATATCCACGATCTACAACCTAGTATAGGGTAGAAGTGTAGGCGTTAGATGCTAGATATAAATATTTTTTAACTTCAGTTTTTTTATATTAATAAATCTACAAAAAAATAGATAAAAGAAAATCATAATATACATAATGAATAAGCACATAAAAAATTAATATTTACAATATAAGAAGGTTCTTAACCATGAATATTCAGGCCATTGTTAGTGCATATCGATATAGAGCTTCTAAATAGTCTTAATTATGAAGCAAATGCCAATAAGAAGTCATCATACCATACCAAAACAATAACTGCATTTATATAATAATAAATATAATTATATATATATAATAATATATAATATATAATATATATAATAAATAATATATAATATATATATATAATATAAAATAGTTATTTAATAGTAATTTATAAAGATAAAAAATAAAAAATAAAACTTAGTCTTACAAACACGAAACAACAAGATTCATAAAACCTTCAATATTCATCGGATTTTACCATGGACAATTATTTACGATGAGGCATAATACACGGCTTCCAAACATTTGCAGATATTTTTTTTTAATTTATTTTATATTACATTTTTAAATTAAATATAACACAAAAATAATTAAGTATGATAATTATCAAATAAAACCATTTTTAACTTGAACAAATTACTATAAAAATAAAACAAAAACTAAGAATAATGATAAAATTAATAACTAATAATTGGAATTATAATTGGAATTATTAATAAAGGCAACATAGATCTATCTTAAATTGGGATCTACCAAGCACCATGAGGGATAAAAATCTTTATATGCAAACATATTTTAAACTAAAATGAAATTTGATTCCTCTTGGTGCTTGGTAGATCCCATTTAAGATGGCTTTGAATAACAAGTCAAAGTCAATATTTTTGAGTGGAGTCAATTTATTGTTAAATTCAAGTTCAACTTTATAGTTTTTTTATAGGATACCCGGATAGTTAATTAAATTGGAATGGGTGAAAGGATATTTGATCCCTCTATGCCCTTGGGAAATCCTATGTTAAGAAGGGTCTAGTTGAATAATAACTCAAACTCAAAATATTTTAAGTTGAGTCAATTTAAAGTTAAATTCAAGTTCAAATTTATAGTTTGTTATAGCATATGAGGATTGATAAAAATGAATATAGCTTTGTATGATAAGGTTGAGAGATGAGTAAGACTCAAATTGAAGCAAATTCAATGTTTAAGTCAATGTTTAGAGGGCGTTTTTGATATGAAGAGTAAAGATTGAGATTGAAGTGTAAAACTTAAGTTTGGGGTCCATAATCAATGTTGAAGACACATTTATCATTATTGTATTTGAAATATGGGTGCATGATTGGTTGTATCTAATCCTCTCTATTTATTGTGCTTATTCTTTGTCAAGCTAGTGTGAATGATTAGCATAGTAAAAAGGTGGAAAGGAGGAATAAAAATACAAATGTCTAATCATGAAATTGAACTACTACAACAATTTCTTCATGTTTATTTGTAAGAGATATATAGACTACATGAAAAAATAATTCCATGATAATAAAAGTTATAGAATTAAGATTAAGAGATAATGAATATATCACGATTTTTTTGCCACACAACGCCAAAACACATTAGAGAAAATATTAACAGCATTAAATCAATGGGTAGATGATATTTTCAAAATTGAATATCAGAAGGACATATTAATAGAATCATTGCAGCAAGAATTAGTGGCAAAAGAAAATGTGTTCTTGGCACTTGAAAGTATAATAAAATAGTTAAACCAAGAGAAAGGAAAGAATGATGCAATTGTGATACTAGTGACCTCATTCAAATGAAGAATAATTTTAATGATACTTTCCATTTGATTAATGATGATAATGTTGGTCTACATCTGTCTCCAAATAACAATTATGATGAAGATGAAGGTAATGAATTGGATTATTTTGATAACCACAAAAAAGTTATTGGTGACTAAATTTTAAATAAAATTGGTTATGTTAGGAGTCTAGAAAAAACATGCCAAGGTATTCAAAAACCTATACAAATATGTCTAAGAACAAAAAATGATGGCCTAGTTCATGAATAGAAAATCAACAATGCAACTAACAAATATGTTAAAATATAAACATTAATACCAGGTCAAATGTCTAACAATATGGAAAATCAAATGAAGAAGCAAGAACATAATTGTAGTAATTGTAGAAGAAAAGAACATGTGCGAGATAAATTTTGGAATATACATACCTGCAATGTTTGTGCTCAAATATGTCATGATGGAAAGTATATGAATAAATCAATATCAAATTCTCATGATCAAAAGTATATGAATAAATCAATATCAAATTCTCATATAAATGTACACTATGGTTGGTAATATGTGTTTGCATGGAATAAAATAGCATCTATGTTGGAAATATTTTAGAAGGTCAAGTCTTCAAATGTTCATGAGTTAGTTGGTCCTCCAAAGGCTAGTTGTAATTAAGAAAACAATTGTTTCTTGAGACAAATGAAGCATGAGTGTTTATTGTAATGGTTCATAGTAACCTTAAATATACTTTGTAAGATACTTTGTAATGATAGATGGAGGTTTGTGGTCAGCTGAAATGACTTGACGTGTTGATTGGTTCGTGAAGTTTTGAGTCACATTGATGTAATGATGCATGACATAATGGTTAACGTGTAACCCATAGTAAACTGATGGGATGTTCATATGAAGATCATGTAGTTTATATGGTTGACTTAAGATCCAGAATTGGTGTAACATGTATTGATTACGTGCAAAGATAAAAAAGACTAAATATGATGTATAATGCAGACGACTAAAGATGAATACATCTCAATACATCCAGACTTAATCATAAGTATTAACTAGCAATTGTCCCAAAGGTACAAAGAGAGGCCAATAGGATTATTAAATTGGAAATGTTGAATTTTTTTAGAAGAGTTAATTGGTTTGTGGAAAACCTTGTTTTCTTGGCCTGGATCATTGTACAATTACTTTTATTTAGACATTTTGTTTATATCTATATTACAAGGAACAGATCGAATGTCTTATTTCATTTTAGAGTAAGTTAATTACCCAAAATCAAGAAACCTCTATCGATGGCCAAGCATATATGAAGCTTGCCAGTGGCCAAGACAATAACCACCATGACTATCCCCTACCAATATATTTCATTGAAAACCATAAATATATATTGCATTTAGAAAGTCAAAACATAAGATTAGAAAACAAGTTGATATATTGCTATTAAAAAGTTAATTCCATTAGAAACCATGATATTATTATTATATTTTATAAAGAATAATATACATATATAGAATGATACTACATTGAAAACCATAATTGTATATTGCAATTAGAAAGTCAAAATATAATATTCGAAACCATGCTAGATATGACATTACAAACCTTAAATGTCAAAGGGAGAACATAGAAGTTGGAAATTAAATTACCACAGCCATTCTGAAGACCATGTCTATAGAGAACCATGCTCAATGCCAAATTAGGACGCCGGAAGGCAAAAACAAAAATAAGAAAATACCAAATCATTTCTAACATTACATGTAGCAAGAATAAAAGAAGCACTTCTTCCCCATGGATGCCTTCCTGATTGTGATCTCACGCTCGCCTGAAGATGACCATGCCTGAAGACGACCATCTAAACATGAACACGCACGCTCACCTGAAGACAACCTTCTAAACCTGAACACGATTGTGTTGGAGACTGGTTCATAGCACATGCTATTGTGTTAATAATATTTGACTAAATGTCGCACAAAAGGAATCAATCATTATCTGCATGCATAATGAAAGACCATGGCAAATTATGCAGTGTCGTCAAAAAAGAACATCATGCAGTTTTCAATAAAAAAATTTGTTTTATATTGTCTACATACAAGAAATGATCCAATGGGTACAGCAAGACCTCTACAAAAACTTTAAACAGAAAACTTGGGTCAGCTAGCATGCGGTTGCGTAAAGCAACGCTTCCTCGAATGACTATCCCTAGAGGCCACGTCGCTTCCTATACAATCGAATCAGAATATAGCTGAGAAAAAAAATGCATCATTATGCTAGTAATAAAGGAAAAATAAATTCATGTACCACTCTGAATATCACAATTTATGACAAACTCTTAGCCTCCTCGAAGTCTATAGTTCTAGACCTTAAGCTAGTGGTGAAATTTATTTGAGCACCAACTTCAATAGCCTTGAAGTGTTTTGTTGGAGTAAACAAGATTTACAAGGGCCCTATCATACAACCAGAGATAGCTTCTCCCAAAAAGGAATACAATGAATCTGACTTTGGCCTTGTGAAATAAATGCAAGAATACACCTGCAACTTGACACTCAAGTCTGAGTAGAAAAATAAGGGATTTGATGCGCATAAAATCACTCACTATCTTGTGTCGACTCGAAAGTGTTGAAAACTTTTAAACCAAATGATGTGTGATACTATAATTGAAATGTGCATATTAGCTGGGCTTCACTTCCTCT
>APFE031207156.1:0-49464 GCA_000404065.3 Pinus taeda | reverse complement strand
AATCCATAAATAATTTGTAAAATACCCAATTAGTAAATAGGGAAACATATTTTAAACCTTTTATATTTTACATGTACAACTATAATGTTAATTTAAAAAAAAATCAACTTCCTTTACTCATTAAAGTGAGGTGGCGGTATTTTATTTCCGTCGTCCTTTCCCATTAAACCTCCCAGAAAGCATGAATCCACCTTCCATGTTTCTCGTTAAATTAAAAAAATTCAACTTCTTTGCGTCTGGTACATTATTGATGTGATGGATTTTGATTCCACCGTCCTATCACCATGAGACCTACAAGAAAGCAACAATCCACTTTTTCTTGCTCAACCTAAAATATGCGCTCAAGAACCATCTGACATTCTCCATACCTGATATGCCTTGTGCTGTCAACGCTGAATAAATTTCAGAAATAAGCTCGCAAGGAATAAAACCCAGAAAGTCAGAGCAAGGACACCCAAACCTACCCCCATGTTCACAGCTTGCACCATTGCTAAAACCAAAGGCTTACTGAACAACGCATCTAAAAAATAGTTGGTGTTCCAATCCACATATTGTTACAGAGGTGAGAGCCTTGAAGAAATATCAATAGACTGTCGGTTTAGGAAGGAGGACATAAACATTGAATTGAATCTTGTCAAACAGCGAAGAGCCCAGGAACCAGCTAATCCTTTGATCAGAATTCCGGATGATATGGCGATATTCAAACGAAACAGACTGATAGCCACGAGGTTCACGTTCACTCGCATATCCATCCCATTTGCAAACAGGCAGATCTCTGCTTAACCATAACTATCCAGCCAGTTTATTCAATTCAATAGGTCCCAGTCATCTCCTACTTTCTAGTTAGGCCATGGCCTACGAATCAAAGAAGAGAAAGGAAGAAATTATTGCTTTTTCAGGTCAGGTTCATTACTGAACCAATTATATATCAGGGAGAAGGAATATCTGTTTCCCATGCTTATTAGCAGTTTCGAGATGTGCCTATTAGCCGTGCTCTGCTCTGATGGTTGCTCCATTGTTCAGGATTAGAGTTCTACCGCTGCTATCATTCTTGAAAATTTGAAATCATTCCAAAAGCATAACCTCTACTGTGACCAAATGATGGCTCAAGCAATGGAACTCTAGGAGGAAATTTTCAATTAAACTTTGATTGATAGAGAAATGATGTCATATGAAAAGCACCTAGTTATCTTGGGAGACTTTCATGATATTTCCACGGTTAGCAGTAGTATATCCTTTCCGTAATATGTAGTCTTCACCAGCTTTCTTTTTGTCGGTGAATTTATGTTATTAACCATGCGCTCGTGAACAAAGACATACAATAAAAAAACTATAAGATCTTTTGGTATGTCCAGACCCATTCCCTATTACTAATGTTATTTTATGTGTCCCAAATAGCTTTAACCAATCAAATCTTAGCCTCAATACACTTTGTGAATGACCACCATTTCAGTGATCAATACACAAACTTCCACATGACAATGCTCCTTTTTGATACACATGGTTCTATTGAGTGCTCCCTCAACTTTGATAGGCCATCTCTAATTATTTAGAGAAATTTAATCATAACATAAAAGTTGTGAATCCTAAAACTAAACAAAGAAAATTAAATGTATTTCAATCGTATTTTCGTACCTATCTTCTTTTAGGTTTAATTAAATCTCAAATATGAGTACAAATTTACACTCGAAACTTGGGTAGACGTATAAGCGGATAAGTAAAAAATATGATTAAAAACTTATTTTTCTTTTTTTCCCTTTGAAAGTGTTTATGCTAATACTTAATGTCATTATTTCAATTGTGATTGGTTCTTTTAAAATAGATGTTTATAGCACATTTTTGTTTTGAAGCTCATATTTTATTTAAAAAATTCTCTTCGGTAATGTAAAGAAACTATAGGAGTATCCTTAGGAGGAAAATAGGATTTATTTCTCGAATAAGTGCATATGTATATTTAACCAAAGCTAGTTCACCCAAAACTCTCTTGGAGGGACCTCCTCCCTAAGAAATTAGTTTTATTAATTGTTAACCCATCTACTTTGTTTGGTAATGCCCCTAACCCATATGATTCAAGGTAGTGAAATATTCAATTCAAGCCAAACTTGAAACTTATCAATTTTCGTTTATTTATTACTTTTGTAATCCAATGTGTTATCCTTGATTTTTAATACAACAAAGCCTAGCATGTCAACGACCTCAAAGAGGATTTCACAAATATAGCATTGACGTATAAACATCCATATCACTAACCCATTTAATTCCATGATGACCCATATATTTCCAACTTCTTGGACTCCCGTTTCTATACATCCCATCCAAAAGAAATGGAAAGGCAGTGATCGTAATAATGCCCCATTATTTTGGTTCACCATACCTTCGTTAAAATGTCTACCATGACCTTATACATTCACATATCTAGATGGGATAAAGAAAAGGGATTGATAGACAAAGGATAAGTAGCATTCAAGAGGAATCATCATACAAATAAGCATATCTTTACTTTGACTTCTATCATTTAGGGACATAAAGAGAACTATAAGAATCAAATATATTATTACTTTGTGGACATTGAAAAGGCATTTCACATAATCCTTTCGACTATATTAGATAATGAGATGAAGACATCACATCTTTTTCCCTTGGTGGTATTATTTGTAATGATAATTTATGTAATCATTGTTGGAAAAGAGCACATGAATGCCCTCTAATACCTTGACCAGAAATATTGCATTATTCAGAAGTGCACCATGCACCCTCAAAGAATGCAAAATTCACTCCTTAAGCCCTTTTCCATTACTTGTTCCAAACTGCACCCTTTAAGAAACTGAGTCTTCCTGTGAGAACACACCTTTGACCCAAAGGAATGTGCAATCTTGGAGCGTATGAGTGCACCTCAAAGTCCTTATGCTCTATCCTTCAACTTTCCACAATGTTTCATGCACCCTCTTGATCCTTCGAGGGTATGACCACACTTCATAAGCATGAAGCTTCATCCTTGAAACCTCAAACTTGCACTATGTGCCCTCCTGGTCCTCTTCAGTAGATCAACGCACCCCGAAGGCTCGAAGACTTCTCCTTCAACCTTCAGAAATGTTTTGTACTCCCTCCTTCTCTCCCTTGAGCACAAACCACACAGGGGAATATTGGGCCCTGCATTGATTATCTAGTTCTCATGAACGCATGAGCGGATGTTGAAGCTTTGAAACCTTTGTACTTTAGCCCTGAAGCCTTTCGATGTGTGCCCTCACACCCTTAAGCTCTCCTTATTCCTTTCCTCTACACTAATAAGGCATGAACAAAAAATATTCATAAAAAATGTTATAATAGGAGATTTTCTTGCTAATAGTTTCTTTTGCATGAGTGATTATAGATACGTGTATTCCAAGAATATCATGACAAGTATGCATGAGGAAGATCAGGCAAAGAATCAAAACTAAGGAAGCATTAAACAAAAAAGAACACATTGAAATCTTGATGATAAAAGTACCATGAATACTCCATTAGATCAAAGAGCTTTTTTAGGGTGAAGACATCAATGTCTAGAAGCCACATGCAGAATGAATATGCAAGTGGCAGCCATGTCAGCATTGAAGAAAGTCCATCTCATCAATCACTATTACTTCCAGTCATTAACGATAGTGACACATCACGTCTTCATCAAATGATGATGTGGAAATCATGATGTAATAATGTAATAATTGTAAAGACAAATAAATGGAATTACAAGAGTCATGTATGAAAGAAAGAGTCATGCAAGTCTAAAGGATAGTAATACCAAGGGTCATATTTAATTCCATGTCATTTGGAAATCCAAAGGTCATTAGTAGTTGGAATGTCAAGAGTCATGGGATGTGATAAGTCATTCCTCAAGTTATAAAAGGATCCTAGTTACTCATGTAAAGGAATTTTAACCTTGGCATCTACCACAAGGCATTAGAAGGAAAAACTTAGTACTTTTGGGGAGAAAGTCATCGCTCTAACACTCGACTATTTGAGCTAGTGATGTTAATTATATTTATGTATCTTGGAGCTTTTTCTTAATATCGAAGCCTTTCAGGCGAACACATTTTCCCACATGGATGATTGACGTTTTTGAGACTACTCGTTGGATTTTTATGCTTTATGTTTTCTTTCGCATGTACTAGAGTAATTGAACTATTTTGTTGACTTTGGTGCTTAACTTATTGGAAATGTGTTGTAATATTTATAATGATCATCAGATCTATTTGAAATATTTCACTTGATGTTAGATGAGCCTTTCTTGTTAATGTGTGTCTCCATTAGTCTAGTACTATTACGTATCTCTTAGAGGCTCAATTTATTCCCCCTCTGCAATGAAAGAACCTTGATACATCAGCAATCAAATGGTCACAAGGCACACTTGCTTGCACACTCAAAATCACATGTGTTCTTATCTCTCGTGCTAACAAATAAATCCAAGGAATGTATTTAAGTAAATGATAGTTGTTTGGTTTTTCAGATGGGACTCCTACACCAAATGGTGTGAGTCTAATTGGGACCTCATATCAGGGAGATCGCTTGTATGTTGGTGGTATCTAGCAACGTAAACATTCCTTTTCTAGAAGGAGGTCCACCAATTCTTAATGCATGACAACTCCACACACCCTAACCATTAATTTTATGGACAAGGTAGCAACATTCTGAGCACCATTTTGATTCCTATTCCTGGAGTACAAGGGCCTTCCTAGCCTAGTCTAGATCTGTCATAATGGGTTACCTACAAATGAATCTCAGCACTTTGACCTATAACCCATTGGTTTTAAAAATATATAAGTTTACTCCATTTCGCTCAAAATCTTTGCGATCATCCATAGAAAAAATAAAGAACTCATATTGTTGTATTAGTTTCAACTATCAAAGATTTGATTTTTTCCACTCTTAAAGAGTTAGTGGAATCCTCTAAAGACACAATGCAAGAACATCCACTTCCACCCAATAATGAAGGGTACAAGGAAGACATTGCTCTCTTTAATGGAGTTTTGTTGCTAAGTGATGGTTTACACAGTCAAGGAGAAGGCTCCTCAGATTGTGAAACTTTGGAGGAACATAGAGACAAAGCGTTCTTGTAGGAAAAGTGGATTTGCCTACATCAAAGTGGTTAAAGAGAGATAATTTTCTCGAATGTGTTTACAGATACTAGAAAGGAAAGAGTTGAGAGCATAAATGATATGATAATTGTGGCAAAGGAATCCTAAGAGATAACACAGTTTTTATGTAGGAAGAAGAGTGATTGCTGAAACATGAAGAGAAAGGAGTGCTAGAAAGGGGTTCTAGAGGAGGGAATCAAGAATTCCAAAATACTAAGTACAAGTGGGAATCTTCGTGACATGTGTGTAGTAAGAAGGATAAATGATACTATAAAGGTTATTTTTAGTTCATAGTGGGATGTTGAAGATGACTATGGCTATTCATTTGTAGAATTGAGAGGGGAGCCTCAAATATGCCCATGTAGTTTGCATAAGGAAAATGAGTGATGAAGAAAACAACAGGTAACTCATTGAGATAAAAGAACAGTTGAATTTTCTTACAAAGTTGCTACAACATCATGAAGATATCCATAAGTATGGGTGGAACTTTAGGAAAAGGTTTAAATGTCTTGTTTAAATATTATGGGTCAAGAAGCAGAGGTAGAAGCTCAGACACAAGCTGAAGGAAGAACACATAGCTATTGACTGTGAGGAGACAATTCATAGGGGAAAACCTAAGCAAGGGGAAATCCTTGAACACGACAGTCACGAGGTTGATGGAGATTTGATGTTGGAGACATAAAATGAGGCTACAAGTAATTTATTTTTACATATGTCTGTAGGCATTATTACATATGTTTGAAAAGCGTTTTACATTTTCATGAAGAAAGAGTAATATACTGGAGAATAAAACTCAAATTTTATTCTTAGTAGAGAGGAGGAGAAATACTTGGAAGGGATGCTCATAAGGAATGATGTGCTAAACACAGAGATAAATTTTAGTCTTCAAACTGATTGTGTGCATGTAAGCATTACAAGAAATGACCATTTTTCAAACTGGTGCAAGTGGAACGAAAAATGAGGATGAACAACTTGAAAATGTTATTGTGAACGAGGATACAACAAAGTCCAAGGAGGAATATTTGGTTGGAAGCATGGAGGAAAAGGTCGATCAACAAATTCAACTAAGGCATAGAGTTTCGAGAGAAACTTTAGAAGTGTGGAATGAGGATGGAAGTATGATTAGATGGTTATATATAATCTTTTTTTCATGGAAGAAAAATGTTCACATGAAATAGTGAGCAACACCATGGTGAAAACAACTAGTCTTCTACAATGAAGGTAAGAGCTGAATTGTAGTGGAATTCAAGAGGCAAAAACAATAGTGCAAAAACATGAAAAAGGCTATGATAAAAAATAAAATCCATCTATGGGGTCGAGGAGGATTTCAACAAAAACTCATGGGCAGGACAACATGAAATTTTTCTACATTGGGAGTCTAATGCAGGAGCATTAGAACTTCAAATTCATCAGGATTTTTAGAGATTCAACAGGGAAATGCAATTTTATTTCATTATTGTAAGTAATCTATTTTTCTTTAAAAGCTATGGATAGAGATAAGAAATAATAGATAAGATTTTAGCGTGATAATCCACCCTTCGAGGCTTCATATATTTAAGGGATAAACTATGGTATAATTAGGGGAAAAACATGGAGTTCTTTTAGGATTTTATAATGAAAAACTTCTTTTCTCCAAAAAAAACGTTATATAGTCCTATAAGTCTATGGACATAAGAAGAGCCCAAGAAAATGTATAATGATGCCTATAGGAAAAGAGAAATGAGAGAGAGTGTATTCAATGTTTGGGAAGTATTATTTAATGAAATAGAGTGTGATTATGCTTTGTATTATCTATTCATGTTATGAATGGAGTATGTTATGCTTATATTATCTCTACATTAAATCTACACATACACATCTTGATTTGCATAATGTATGTTGGAGGTTTGCATGTAAGAAGGCATTAGTATGTCATAATTAATCTTGTTGAATGAGTTGAATTCAAGAATGCATCAAAGTTTTAATGTAGATTAAAGATTTTGGCGCTGACAAAGCTAACTGAGGAGAAAACGATATAACCACTTTCTATTTGGGAATAGAAGCAAACTTTGTTTTGCATGGGATATTACTCTTTGAACTGAGTGGTTGGTGAGAACATGAGATCCATAACTTTAAGGATTTAAAAATCATTTAATAATGCCCATATTTAAAGGCATTTTCATTTTGGACTTTTTTGGGTGTGTCATTATGCTTAATACGACGGACAAACAAAAGAATTTAGTTTAAATAGAAATTGACTTCATCGTTATAATTGGGTGTTTACTTAGATTGTCTTGCTACATGCCAGATATCATTTTTAGAGGATTTAAAAGTGAAGTGGGTTAATGAACACATGAAAATAAGTCTAGATAATAACTTGATCAATCTCACCTTGGATTAGAATTTAAGTTTGTTTTTTGAATTGAAGATTCAGTGCATGTTTAGATTTCTAGGTGTGAACATCGGCTATTTGGATGAGCCTTTGCAATAGGTAATCATTGGTATGACCGATGGGGTATTCATTACATTTATGAGTGTGTAGTATTTATGTTGGTGCATCACATAAGAATCCCTGAGGTGTTTTTGATAGTGGATTAAAAAATGGTGTTCTTGTAGGAAAATTGGATTTTCCTACATCACTGGAGAAATTTACTGATGAAAGGAATCCTCCCATGTTATTCAAAGAGCTTGGAAATAGTGAAATTGGGGAGAAGGAGAAAGTGAAATATTTTAATCAAAATTTTAATAAGATATTGAATAAGTTTCCTCTGGGCACAAAACCACATGATTCAATTACTATTGATTATTACACACCTACCTTTCCCACTAACATTTCCTCATTTGCTAAAAAATATGCAAGGGAAACATTATCACAAAACTTTGTGAAAGCAATCATCATCAAGAAATACATGCATGCCATTGGAGATATGAATGATGAGGATGAATCAAAAGGCTCCAAGGAGACCAATAGGAAGTCTCATCCTTCTTCAAGTAAGGCTAAAAGAAATGACTCATCATATATTGAAAGATTGATAAGGAAAGTGAACCAATGCAATTTTAGAATTATAGAGAAGGTAAAAGGAGAGTTCTACTAGTAGCAAGCCTTCAAAGCTTTCCTACGTCGGAGGAATACTAATAATAACAAAAATAACTAGCCTGCCAATTCTACCCAAAGTTCAAATGCTATGTTGAATATAGAAAGTATGGGTATGGAAAACTATTTCTCTTTCCATCATGAATACCAATCAGAAACGACAAGCCCATAGTGGAAACACGTCATCAATTCTCTAGTTTCACACATTGTGGATTCCTTACTACCAGATGAGAAGATAGAACAACCAAAAGAAACAAAATAACCTACAAGAATCGAAGACAATACTAGTATTGAACATGTATTGAATTGTTTTTATTGTATCCTTAATCCGAGCAAGAAAGTGTTAAAGCAACACCACAAAATGAAGGCCCTTCTCAGAAGAAAAATGGTTGATATAATTTAAAGAGAAAATGATGCCTATCTTAATAGGACATGGTGAGACAAAAATTGAAGTAACAACTATTAAGAAGGATTTCACCATGAGTTTACCCTTCTAAGAATGCGCAAATTAAGTCTACAAATACAATCATGGCTAAGAAAACTTCCTCCAGTAGGAAAATCAAGTTAGTCGATCTAGAAGTGTCAAACAAAGCTACGTTTTCAAACACTTCAACGTTGCCTTCTGAAGGTGAGACAATTGAGTATAACATAGTTGAATATTTGAAGAAAGATCGAGTCAAAATTTCCATCTTTGAGATCGCGAATATAGTAGGGAAATGATAACAGCTTGTCAAATCCTTCTCAAAACCTTCACTAGGTTATAAAGCTTCTACCTCTCATAAGGTGTCTCGTAAATCTTTTGGTCCGCTTGAATCTATAGTTAATGCTATAACATTAGAACCTAACACTCTCTACCCTCCATTTTTGTTAACTTTTAAATTTTTTGATTAGAATTTCCATAATTTTTTAATTGATTTTGGTGCACCTGTGAATGTAAATCCATTATCTATTAACTAGAAAATAAATGCTAAATTAGACAAAACCGATGAACAAAGCATTCAATTGGCCAGGTCTCCCGTCTAATGTATTAGTGAGCTTGAGAATTTCCTTATTTGATTATCGTCTAATCAACGATTTCACCAATGTATAAATATTGTAATTGTGGACATCCCTAAAGCCTATGACATACTCTTGAGTAGACACTAGTCTAGAACATTGCAAGGCTATTTTTATACAGGCTAGTCACATTTATGCCTTCAATACAAGGGCCGAAATAACCAGATTCGAGTGGAAAGTGAGCCATACATGAAACACATTGTGACACGACTTGAGGGACATAATGAGCCTATTTCCTTTACCTATCTAATATTTGTAAATTGCTTCCTTGAAAGCAACCATGAGTTTTACCAAGCGTAGTCGTCATCCATCTCACGAGATACAAACTTAGAGCTCATTCCTTATTCTCCAGCTAGCACAAATGAATAATGTAATATAGATGTACATAATAATAGTAACAATACTATAGGAAGCAACTTAGTAGCTAATAATATTTGGACATTATGTTTTCATGGTTCAATGATGTAGGATGGATCTATAGTTTGTTGTGTACTTATAAACCCACGTAACAAGAACCATATCCTTTCATGTCATTTGGAGTTTGAGTGTCCCAATAATACTTCCAACATGAAGCAATCGTACTTGGATTAAATAAAGCCATCGATATTAAGGTAGACATTCTGAAGGTAATTTGTGACCTAGAGGCAGTCATTCATTAGGTATGAGATACTATCCACCTTGTTTCAATGAATCCTAAAAAATAGCAGCATGAGGAATGGAATTTAGTTAAATATTTTAAATATTTTCATACCATTTATGTTCCTAGGCCTAGAAATCTCATAGTAGATGCATTAGTAAATGAAATCACTCAAATTTCAACATTGAAAAATGTTTTTTCTATTATAAATTATATACAAACCATGTGTGCTTGAAAATGACACTAATTTGTGTGTTTCCAATGACAGGCAACAAATACTCCATTTTATGGCTAATGAAAATGTATTCAAATATGTTGTGATAGAAGAGGATGAGCATGAAAAGTATTTGGAGGAGGTATCTAATGCAAAAAAATGTAACACTATGCCTAAAGTGTGGTGTCCCTAGAGAAGTTATATGACTTGCAGAACCAATTTAGAGTACCAATCAATACAAAGACTCTAATTTCAAAGTTATCATTTAAAGAAGTCAATCTAAAATCTCAAGAAGATATGAAGTATGTGAACCTCGGTATAGGTTGTTCACCATAAGAATGAAAGGAATTTATCCTCTTATTCAAATAGTACCATTGTGTGTTTTCATTGGTGTGTGATGATTTAAAGACATATGACACTCATATTATCCAACACATAATTCCCATAAAGTAAGGGGTGAAATCGTTCCAGTAGAAATTAATGAAATTTCATCAAAAACTCAAGCCCCACATCCAAAAGGAATTGAGAAATTTGCTCCATGCCTAGACCATTTTTAAAGTCAAACACTCCACTTGGGTTTCAAATTTTGTCCCAGTTGGAAATAAGCCTAGTGAAATAAGGTTATCCATAGATTTCGAGAATCTCAACTTGACATCTAATAGAGATAATTATCTACTGCCATCCATGGAATAGATCCACCAAATAATATACGAGTTTGGGATGTTCTTGCTACTAGAGGGCTTGTATGGTTATAATCAAGTTCTAGTAATAGAACCAGATGAGTTGAAAGCTACGTTTAAGACCAAGTGGGGAACATTTTCCTTCACGAGAATTCCATTTGGGCTTATCAATGACGGCGGTACATTTCAAAGAGAAATAAACATTTATTTTTGAGACCCTATTTGTCAGAGCATAGTTTTTTATTTGTATGATGTTTCTATGCTTTCCAAGGAAACATTAGTTCATGTACGTCATATGAAACATATATTCGAGCAACGTCACAAATGTGGTATTTCTCCAATCCCAAGAAAAGCATTTTTGGTGTGTTGGAAGAGAATTTCTTGGGGAACATCATTTCAAATTTTGGAATTAAAGTTGATCCTAAGAGGGTTAATGGCATTACAAAGATACATTTCATGGTGAATAAGAAGGTTATGCCATCTTTCTTAGGGAAGATAAATTTCCTAACAAAATTCATTTATGATTTCGCTCATATAGTTAAGCCTTTACAACAGATGATTAAGAAAGACACAACATAAAAATGGGACAAATGAGAAAATGATTTTTTTGCGCAAATAAAGCATGTTATTGTTGATCCCGCATTATTCATTCAAGAACACAAAAAATATTTCCTTTATATATGGGCTTCATATATCTCTATTACAGTCGTATTTACTAAAAATGTTATTGAAGGAAATGAGTGGCCTATATATTTTATCAGCGTCGACCTATAGGTGTCAAAATCAAATTATCCTACCATAAAAAATATCACATGATCATATTTATGCCACTTATGGTGGTAAGAACACTCTCCGTGAAGCAGGAGATATACAAAAAGAGGGAAAATTGGATAGAATTCTTATAATAAAATAATTTGGACTTCATACTAGTTCATACCAATGGTGATGGCATTTGTAAGATAACATCCAAAGAAATATATGCTCCTGAGCAATATGTTTAAGGTGTGAGAAAGATATATAAATGTAAAATAATGAAAATGGTGCTCATTCCATGTCTACAACACCATGGTATTCTGAAATACAATAATTTCTAGAGCATGACACCTTCCCCATGCACGTATGAGATAAAAAAAGGATGGAAATTCATTTAAAATATTTGTCCTTGCACCTTTATGGGAGAAATAGTTCATGGAGTGCTTTTCAAAAAGCACCACTATGGTGTCATGCGAAGGTTCTTTGGGTCACAAGATACATAAAATATAGTTAGATATTTAAATGATGGACCGACTACTGGTCACTATGTGGAGGACACAACAACACATAAAGTCGTGAGGGTTGGTTATTATCAGCTCACTCTATTAAAATATTCTGACAATTATGTCCATGATTTCACAGCTTGCGAAATATGCACCGGTCCTGATCAGAGCTCAGCCACCCCACTCTTACCAGTAAGGGTTGAGGAACCTTTCTAATAATGGGGCCTAGATTTTATCTAAGAAATATTTCCTCAATCGTTAAAAAAAAACATATGAATTCTGACAGCAACAAACTATTTTTCTTAGTGGTCAATTAAATGGACAGGAACTCATCAATTTTTTGTGACAAAAAATCATAACCAGGTTTTGCATTCCACCATCACTTTTCTTTGATAATGTTACTTACTTTTCATCATTAAAATGTTATGGATTCTCATTAAAGAATATTATTTTATTAAAGAATAAATCTAATTACTACCCACAAGGGAATGGTTTGGTTGAATAAAAAAACAAAAATATTATCTCCATAATCAAGAAAATCATCTTCTCTGAGCAAAGGAATTGGTAGAATGCTTTAACCAATGCATTATGGGTTGATGCACGTTCCTATTAAATAGATAAATAGAGAGTGAAAGAAGAGAAATGATTCCTATTCATGGAGGTGAAGCAAGTGACTTTGTCGGAGTACTGTCTAGGCATGTCATAATAAAGAAACACTTGTGATCCTGTAGTGACTCTGTCGCGGTACTATCTAGACCTACTAGAAGCATAAACACATTAACCTTTCCTGGATTGAAACAACTGTGATATGGTGTATCCTATGGAGAAGAAACTTAGGTACTACGTGTATAACTAAGTCGAAAGGTGGAAGTCATGGAAATCCAAGTAGTGAATAAATACATCCTAAAGGTCTAACCATTTAACTAAAATCTATCCCTAGATAGAGTAGTTGAACCTCACCGAATATGTCGCCAGGGGCTGTGGCTTCTACAACACACTAAAAAATTTCACTACATTCAAACTTTGGATCCCACTTTACAACTGTATCAAGTGTCACCTTGGTTATGAAGTTTCGTTTCATGTCTTCCTATATGTGTAAAGTGTTGTTCTTCCTATATGTGTAAAGTGTTGTTTAATGTTCTCAATTGTTGTCACATTGGTTGTAACATCTTTAGTGTAATTCATAGCCATAACCCCTTTGTTTTTGTAAAATGACACTTTTGGTCACAATCACACATACTTCACCCATTGTGCTTACAAAATATTTGTAAACTAGATTTTTAATGTTTACTTATCATTCTTCAAGTTTTTATAAGTTTTATTAATGGGATGGTATGTGTCACACTTTATTTTATTTCTAAACTCATCATGTTCACCTTTTTCTATCTTCCCATACTTTGACAAGTTTGGATTTCAAAGATAGCCCATTAAGGAAAAGAGTACACGAGCACACTCTGAAGCCTTAATCGAGAATCCTTTATTGTTTGGAAGTGTGCCATGCACTCTCCAAGGGTGAAAAATGCACTCCTTAATCCCTTTCCCTTTCATTACTCCAAAATGTTCCTTTTCATCAACGAAGTCTTCCTTTGATCGCGCATGTTCGAACTGAATGAATGTGCCCTCCATGAGCACATGAGCACACCCTAATGGCCTTAATATCCAAACTACATCCTTCTACAATTTGTCATGAAGATGCTTGCCCATTTGAGGGTGCATGAGTGAGCTTTGAAAATACACATATTCATCCTTAAATGCTCATACATGCACCATGTGCCCTCTTAGGCCTCCTGAGAACATGAGCACACCCTAAAGACCTGAACCCTCCTCCTTCAACCTTCGAGAGAGTGTCTATCAACCCATTCTCTCCCTTGAGCACACAACACACTTGAGGAGCCTGAAGCCTTATCCTTCATCCTTTGCGCTTGTGCCATGTGCCTTACCTTGATTTAGTCATTCTCTTGAGTGCATGAGTGTGTGCTAAAGCCCTAAAGTCTACACTCTTTAGTGCTTTAGCATTTCTAAGTTTGCCCTTGTACCCTGAAGCTCTTGTTTTTCTTATTAGGTGAAATTATAAGGAATGAACAAAAGGTTTGGATAAAACATGTAAGAATAGGAAATTTTCAACATGATGGTTTCTTATCATGAGCGATTGCAGATATAGGTATTCCAGGAACAACATGGAAAGAAATCATGAAGAACATAAGGAAAAGAAGCAAAACAAAGAAACCATTGAATAACAAAGAACACATTGAAATATTGATGATCAAAGCACCCTGAATACTCCATTAAATCAAATACCCTTTGGAGGGTGAAGACATCAAAGACTCGGAGCCACATGCTAAAGGAAGACAAAAGTGGAAATCATGTCACCATTGAAGAATGTCCATGTCATCAGCCACTATTATTCCTAGTCATCAAGGATAGTGACATGTCACATATTCATCAAATTATGATGTGAAAGTTATGATGGCATGTTGTAATCATTGCAAACAAAAATAAGTGGAAGTACAAGATTCATGTATGGAAAAAAGAGTCATGAAAGTCCAAAGGACATGTAATACCAAGATTCATATGCAATTCCAAATCATTTGGAAGTCCAAGGTTATATAGTCCAAAGGTCATTATGAGTTGGAAATTCAAGGGTCATGGAGATGTGAAAGGCCATGCCTCCAGTTATAAAAGGATCCTCATTACTCATGTAAAGGACTTTTAAACTTGACTTCTCCCACAACGCATTAGAGAGAGGGATTTAGTACTTTTGGGGAGTAAGTAGTGGCTCTAACACTCGAGCATTGGAGCTAGTGATATTCATTGTATTTATGTATCTTGGAACTTTTGCTTAATATTGAAGCCTTTCAGGCAAACACATTTTCACACATGGGTTGTGGATGTTTCTACAACTAATCCTTGGATGTTTATGCTTCATGCTTTATTTTGCATGTACTGGAGTAATTGAACTATTTTAGTGAATTCAATGCTTAACTGATTGGAAATGTTTCATAATATTTACAATTATCGTCGCATATATGTGATCTATTTTGATCGATGTTATATGAGCCTTTCTCATTCATGTGTGTCTCCTTTAGTGTAGTACTATTACTTATCTCTTAGATGCTCAGATTATTCCCCCTCTCTAGTGAAAGAAAAGTGATACATTCGCAACTGAACAGTCACAAGGCACACCCACATGATCACTCAAAACAACATGTGTATTGAGATCACATGCTAATAGCTAAAGGAAAGACAGATCCTTAAGTAAATGGTAGTCAGTTCATATTTCGAATGAGATTCCTAAACCAAATAGTGTGAGGTCTAATTGGGACCTCATATCAGGGATATCTCGTGTACGTTGGCAGTATCCAACACCATTAACAAAACAATACACCTAAGGGGCATATTGAAACATGATAATGGAGGAATTTCCATGCTCTTATTTGAATCTTATCATGCTAAGGGAATGATGCCTGATTATTTCATTTTGTAGAATTTGTTGAAACCCCTCATTGCTTCAACAATGTTTCATGTGCTAATAATGAAAAGTAGGATCAAATTAAAGGATAACTCAAAGAGTGGTCTTCTTATATATCAATATATTGCTCTTAGATTTCTTACGAATAAAGTAGAGGATAGGATCAATTTAGGTGGGTATGGAAGGGCCTCTTCATTGCTTCACCTCGTTGACCTTGATATTGGCATACCACACAAGAATAATTTTCAATAGATGTTTTTATTTTTTAAGAGCGATATATGCAAGAGTATTAATACCAACACTTACATAGTATACATGTTTTCCTAATAATCAAAATGTAGATAAGGACATTCTCCAAAACTTCAACACTAATCAAATTTGTATCCATTTTTTAATGTTGGGCTTATTCAACCCCTAGGGGATCATAAATACCCTGCATCCTAATGGTTCCTCTCACCTAAATTAGGGTGTTTTTATTAACCACATCTCATTTGTGGTATCCTCTTGTTAACATTTTTCCCTCTTGCAAATAATGTAATTATTCTAAATATTTGAGAAAGGGATACATATTCCATTTCTCGAGGAAAGGCATTTCTCAGGGAAATGGATGTTCTTTAATAAAAAAACTGGTGGGTGGAAATAAACTTAATGTGATGATTGTGCATTGAATTTGACCTAAATGGAAGGATTGGTGGAAGTTTCCTTTAGCCCAACCACAAGAAAAGTAAAGCATACAAAAATTAAGAGCAAGATGGTTTGTTGCACAAGTCATTTAGAGGAAACAAGCTACAGGTTATTGGGGTGGCACATCTTAGACATGTAGATAGAGAGAGAAGTAGAACGGAACATTAACTGAGAACACATTGTATGGTTTTTCTATGTGGAAAAGAAAAGGATAGTCTAAAGGGGAAAAAACATTCATATTGAATCAAATCCTCAAATGATTGGTATCCAACTATGGAGACCTTTCTAGGAGGCTAGTTAGTAATTAGTTCTAGAGAGAAAGGCTTACTTGTAAGTCAAAAGGATCCACTAAGAGCTTGGGGTTTGTGAACCTGTCAAACTTGAGGAATCACATAGGTGCTTGTGAGGGCTACTGAACAACTAGGAGTGCCTTAAGGCTCTAAATTTTGTGCTTGAATCATTGTAGATCCACCTAGAAAAATGATTTCTCACCCATAGTAAGCTTGAACATTGGTCAACATCCCCGATACTGGCTCCTTTCACCTAGAAAGTGAGCTGGAGATCTGTGCATATTAGATTAGTTACAAGACTGCATTCTTCATGAATGGTATGCATTATAAGGAGCTTAAGTGGTGGATGAAGTTTGTGAGGGCCTTGTGACATATTGTTTCTGCTATATCGGTTGATTGAAAATTGTCACAACCACCCAACGTCAAGCTTTGGAATTTGGCTTGGGGGTGAAAACTTCATTTAACGCTTGGGTGTAGTTGTCTATGGTCATGTGGATAGTTTTGGTCCTGATCATAGTTTCTATTTACAATATTATTTTTGGATAAGTGTTTGTAAATGCATTGTTGGCTATTAAGTTCACGTGCAACCACTAAATTGGTGTTTTTATCACTATAGTAATGACTCGTGGTTTGTTGTGATTGGATTGGTGAAACTATGATAAATGTGTGCCTTGTTGTTGTCTTTTTCTACTAATGCTTTTGTGGAGGAAACACATAATTAAACCATATGTGTTATTTCAACAGACACTGATTCACACCATTATATGTGGAATGAGCATTGAATATTTAGCTAAGTTTCCTACAAGCCTCTGGCAATGTTTACATGATGGCTAGGTGTGTGGGTTATGCCTAAAATTGGATCGGTCTAGATGTGATGACCATAGGCCTCTAATAATTTTAATTTTGAGCCTAAACATATAGTTTCTATTTGTAAATTGAGCTGGGTAAGGTAATTCATGTTTATCTATGGAGCACAAATATCCTTATAACCTTCTTGGCTATTGCATGTCTTTTCATTCTTTTTATATGTTGAATTATTTTTATTGTTCTCCAGGGAGACCTTCATATCTCTTAAGTCATACCACTTCTTTCTTGTAAATAATCAATATTTGAAGGCACCATATAACTCTAATAGGTTGATTGAATGAGTCCAGACTATTATAGAACAACGTTAGTCAAGTCAAGTTATTTAGTGGTGTGGTGTAAACAAAATATATCTCCCTTTTTTTTAGAACCATTGTGGTTGAGCCATTGTTGAATCCCCTTTGCAAATGGGACTAGCAGGAGCCTTATTGTGTTTCCTTAGACTTTGAACCTTATACCCAGTCATAGCGAGAGTTAGTGGCTGGAGTAAGAGATGGTTTGAAGGCCATATTTCTAGTTTTAAGATCACACATCATAACTCATTATAAGGCCAACATAATGAGCAACCAATATTAATTGGGGAAGGAAATCAATGAGTAGGAAAGGGCTTGACATGATAAAATATCAAAGGGTTCACATTCCAAAATCCCACTAAAAGTCACACATAAAGAATATTGAGGTTGATAAGGTCAAGGCTAGGTTGGAAAAATTATAAAGTTGACATGGTGAAGGACCAACCATAAAGAAGTGCATGCTGAGAGGTGTTTCTCGGCATTACACCTAATCTCGAAATTGTTTCCCTCAAAGTAAGAAGAGGAGAACACATACAATAAACAAGGTGATTTAAGATTGGCTTGAAGTGGCATACACATGAACCCAACAACTTTTTCTTAGGTCTAAGGGAGCCCACAAAGTGGTCAGCCCAAAGGGTCAACCCTAGAGAGACTTGTTAAAGTGAAAAGGGAGAGGAGTTAAGGTAATGGGTGTGAGAGTCAGGAAAAGTGATGATAGCCAACACCGGTCAACTAGTATACATAAATAAGGAATAGCTTGGGCTATGGAACCCAATCGATGATAAGGTGGACAACTGAAAAACAAATGCCATGTGCATTGGGAAATTAGCCATGCGGTTCCCATATGGTCAAAAGGATGGTTTCGCAATCCCTGCTTTGTTGAAACATCAACAGGCACATCTTTTGATCTAAAGGTTAGGCTGAAGTAAAATTTACATTGTCAGATTCATCTTAGTGAGATGAATGCCATGGTGATTTCCAACTAAGGTTTTTAAGTTATTTATGAAGATCAAAATTTGTAGACTCCATTTACAAACCATGAATATTAGCTTCCATGGCACATATAAAACTATTTATCTTAGCCTTGATCGCATTCTTCAAATCATCCATCCATTTTTTCTTACTAGGTGTTTCTATTTTCTTGATGCATGTCATTATTTTTCTTCCTTTTAGGAGCTCGATATTTAAATGACTCTAACTCTGTAATTTTAGACCTTCTAGTTTTGAAATTTCGGCCTATGGTATCCCTCTAAGTCCTCTTTCTAAACCCACTAGTCTAATCAACATTGGATTCTTCAATGAAAAGTTATGCCAAATCTCCTACGATGACCTGATTATAGACTAGTTTAGTAGAGCTAACTTGTACGACCTTCCACGTGTGAGTTTTTTTACTTGTGGACATAAATTTTATATAAAGAAAGCTACAATCCATCCTATTTCTATAACTTCTGATAAAATTTCAATCTAGTGCTTAGAGAGAAGGTTATGATTATTTTCCCAAGGTCACCTATTTTGAATATAATTTGGGACTCTACAAAAACCCTGAATTTCTTGGACTGTATATCCACAAATATAGCGAAACAAGATCAGAAATTTGAGTCCGAGGTTCACCAATATTTTGGCTCAAATGGGTTTTATTTTCAGAGTTCGAACCTTAGTCAAAAAATTATAGATAAAATTCCATGTTGACTTCTTTGAAATGGAATTATGGAGCTTGCAAAAACTCGCACTTCCTCAGATCATATATCTGCAATTAGAGCGAGAAAAGACCTAAAATTTAGAATCAAGCTTGAGAATGATTTTGGCTCAAATGGGTTTTGTTTTTAGCTTTTTAAACTTTATGGAGAAAACGTTATAGTGAACATGCCATGATGCCTTGTTTAGAGCATTGAAACCCTATAATCTAAAGCTCTGATATGAAATGTTATGAAACCATGTCACAAAAACATAGAAATGATAGATGAACAACTTAGAAATAAGCCTCTTTGAGGGGGAAACCGCCTTTAGATTACATAAATGAACAATTCTTGGATGATACCAATGACAATACCTCCTCTATATCTATAGGAGTCTAAGTGGCCCCAATGCAATTTGAGATTACATAATAATAATACTGTAAGGGCACAACAATAAAAATAGTGGGTTTCTATGGGGCATAATAACAACAACATGGGGACCACATGGGCACAATAATAAAATAAGGGGGTTTTACTAATAACTATAATGGTTTATAGTAGTAGTATACGGACCTAACATTCCTGGAAAAGTGGATGGTGATGTGGTTCTTACTACACCAGGTAATGAAATGGGGTTTTGGTGTTGGATAAGTATTTAAAAAAAAATGAACAAGAACTCTAATGTAATTCCATTTTCTGTTTTTGGATTGAAATATTCCAAATGCAATTCTTTTTTGTTTTTGCATAAAGTAAAAGAAATTAATCAACTAGGGAAGAAAACAATGAATAGTTTGACACCTCCCAACTAACAACGCCAAGAAGTGATGAGCCTTAGTATTACAACAATAATTTTTCAAATCCCAAGGATACCAACTTAAATTATCAACCCGATCTTTATACCAACTTAACAGGTGTCAACACTATATCTGCAGTACACAATGTGTCATTCTTTCCTTGATTTGATGCAATGAAGTGAATATCATGAAATATAACCTAAACTAATTAGATAAATAGAAATTATTGAAATGGAAACCTCTACCCATTGTAGGGAATAAAATACAAGGAAAGAAAACCTATTCTAATTGCATAATGTAATGAGTATGAAACAAATCTAAATCTCTTAACATATTCTGACACATAAAAACCAAATTCAAAGAACCCCAAGAAGAAGCATCCTAAAAATAATGGTCCTAAACCAAACAAGTGTCCTAAGCAATTTCATTCTCAAAATGAAAAATCAATTCAAGAAAGTAATAAGGCAAATAAAAACAAAGGGAAGAAGATTGATAGACATCGCAGATTCTGTAATCATGATGGCCTCTTAGAATCCAAATGCTTTAAGAAGATGGAAGCCTTAGAAGAAGCAATGAAGAAGCATAACATCCATTTGGAGAACTATTAAACTTCAAGGTCATCTTTAAGAATAACACTTTTTGCATTTGGTTGCCAAACATCCCAGTTTGGTTATGCACTAAATGTATCTTCTTATTCTCATTCTCATGAGTGTCCCATTGATTATGGAACTTCCTATCACATGGCCAAAACCAAAGCCATTTTTTCTTCTTTAAATTATTGTAACATCAAAAATATATATGCTCGTGATGATAAATCTCTTAATGTTGTAGGGAATGGAATTATTCATCTAGACAATGGTCAATTTAATGATGTATTATGTGTTCCTACCTTATCATGCAAACTTCTAGTTGTATATCAAATAACTCATTCAGGTGAAGGTAAAATCATTGAATTTCACCTCATGATGTTGTAATTAAGGACCTAAGAGATCCTAGACAGATTTTAGCTACAAGCATTGTTGTTGATTCTACATGGTTGTATAATTTTAACAACTTTTGGTCATCAACTCTTCTCTCAGTATTTTTTACTCATAATGATGAAGTTAGCAAACATTGGCATGAGTGATTTGATCTCTTAAACTATCACTCCCTTCAAAATCTATGTAAAGAAAATATGGTGATAAGTATTCCTATGGTATCGTGCAGAGATTATATTTGTTTCGGATGTCCACTCCGAAAACATCATTCAGATAGTTTTGAAAAACATGACACTTAGCAAACCTCAACCCCTTTACAACTTGCGCGTAGTGATTTATGCGGTCCACTTCCAGTTGTTTCATTCTCTAGGTACAAGTATTTCTTAACTTTCATTGATGATTTCTCCAGACGCACTTCGTTATACTTCTTAAAGCTCAAGAATGATGTCTTTAACATGTTCTTGGCCTTTAAGGCCTTTGTTAAGAAACAATTTAAACATCAAATTCTTAAGCTAAGATCTGGTAATGGTCGAGAATATGTTAACAATAAATCCATCAACTTTTTCATTGAGCATGGAATTCAATTGCGACATATTGTTCCATATACTCCATAGAAAAATGGTGTATCTGAAAGGAAGAATCAAACCTTAAAAGAAATGGCTAATTGTATGCTACAATCTAAAGGACATAGTCTTAAATTTTGGGTAGAAGCAATTAACTGTGAAAATTACATAGTAATTCACAACCCTACTAAGGTTTTAAAGAATATCACTCCAAAAGAAGCATGGAACTCAATTAAAATAGATGTAATTCACTTTCATGTTTTTGGAAGTGAGGCATGGGCCCATATTCGAGATAAAAAACATAAAGCCTTAGAACCTAAGAGCAAAAAATGTATTTTGTTGGACAGTTTGAAGATGTCAAAGGATATAGACTTCTTCAAACTAAATCCAAAAATTCTATCATTAGAAGATATGTAAAGTTTGTTGAAAATATGCTGGCCTACAAGCCTATTTTGGTGGATGTTCCACCTCTCTCTATCCCTTCTGCGTCTGACAATATTTCTTTTTCAGATGATGACAGTAAGGATGAAAATCCTCCCCCACCTTCTCAAGATTTTCCTTCAACTCCTTAGCTTCCAAAATTGGTTTGTGCTACTCGGGATGCAGTAGGTGCTCTTACAAGTGACCCTATAGAGCATCAACATACACATTCTTAGTTCGATAGAGTGTCTTCATTAGTAGCTCATGCTTTAGAGTATTATGATCCTCACACCTTTGTAGAAGCTTTAGGACATCTAGATTGGGATGCAACTATGAATGAAGAATATCATTCACCATTGGAAATGATACATGGGACCTTGTTCCTCTTCCAAAGGGATTAAAAATTGTTAGATGCAAATGGATTTATGGAACCAAGTTTGGACTATATGGAAAGGTTGATAAGCATAAAACTTGTCTTTTTGATAAGGGTTTTCCACAAGTTGAAGGCAAAGTAATTGGAAAGAAACTAAAACAATACTTCATTATGTTCGAGGTACAATTCAGTTTGGGATTCATTACAATGCAAAGGCATCTTCTCTATTGGTTGGTTTCACTAATTTTGATTGGGCAGGTGACCCTAATGAACAAAAATCTACTGAAGGTTATGTATTCACTCTAGGTTCTTCACCTATTACATGGGATTCCAAGAAAGAAAGTTCCATTTCTCTTTCTTCAGCAGAAGAACAGTATCGGAGTGCCATAAAATCTAGTAAGGAAGCCCTGTGGCTTCGTCACCTCTTGTCAGAGTTTGGTTTCCAACAGTAGCATTCGACTACACTTTGGTGTGATAATAGAAGCGCCATTCAACTATGAAAATATCCTGTCCAACATCAGTGTAGAAAGAAAATTAAACTACACATGCACTTCGTCAGAAAGATTGTTCATGACCATGTTTTTGAAGTGCAATATTGTTGAACCCACGATCAAGTTGTAGACATCTTTACAACAGCTCTCAAAGAGGTGAAGTCTACTAAAATTAAATTTACAGTTGGAGTTTAGGAGGTTGTCACTAAGGGGGGATAGGCTTTAAAGCCTCCTTCCATCTCCTTACATCCTTCATTCCTATCGCAAGTTGTTCTTAAGCGGGGATGTTAGGATATTCTGACACATAGGAAATAGTTAATTATAACTTCGTCTAGTGTATAGTTAGGTAAAGTGTCTTTCTTTACTATGTAATTTTTGTAACATACAATGGGATGGTGATGATATGTTCTAGACGTGAACTGATGTAATAATTCATTCTCTCCTTAGTATTACCGACACTTGATCTGTGGCTTAATACCCCATTGGTCCATGATCTATATTAAAAAAGCGTGGAGGGTCATTTGTAAGGTGACTGTTCACGAGAGAATCTTATGTAAATTTTCTTTCTTTTACATTAATAAATTTTCTAAATCGTCGCATTGGCCTATGTCGTGGACTATTTCCCTCTTTGAGGGTTTTAACCACATCAAAAATACCGGTGTACTGATTTGTGATCTCTTTATGAGAGGTGTCATTCAATGTTCTTTGTAAGGAACTTACCTTGTAAGTTCCTAAAAAATTGTTGCATTCAAAAGAGATTAGACCTTTAATAAGAGTTTATTAGGTGCTTCATAGAGTAATCATGAAAATTATCACTATGTCATTCAATTCATGAACGTGTCTACTAACACTTAATAGTTGGAATGTGTTGCAGTTGAAAAACGCGAAGTCCTAAGTGGTCGTTGGTCTTTCTCAATCATGGATTCAAATGTTGGAGGTCATTACTCGATCCCCAAATGCAAAAATCAAGATTTTAAGGCAAATCTGGCTGAGTTTAGACAGTGGTAGAAGACTTCTACAATACTACTGCTCATCGAGATAAATTTCCGAATTCCCAAGATAGTAAAATTAAAATTAGGTGAGACATTTTTCTTATAAATTAAGATGTCCTAGTACTCCATTCCAAGTGGAATCACTAAAAAATATCCCTATTAGAATGTGCTAAAAAATTGCAGAAAATTACTACTCTAACAACGAGAAATTCAAGAATTAGTAAGCTAGTTAACCTACAAAATTATGAACCTAATCAAGTGAAAATTATATGAGGTGAATTTATTTAATAACTTTAATTCTTTTAGTAATTAATAAAAGTGGACTAAACTCAAAATAAGGTTGTTAACATGTTCTAAAAAAAAACTGAAAAATACTACTATTTTCCTACAAGAGACCTCTAGAAGTTCTAGTTTGTGAACTAGTAATCCAATTTAAGCAGATCAATGATGAATATGAAATTTCAAAGTTGTTATAAGGATTCATCATGATTTTCACTTTGTAAATAACCTAAGAAAGAACTCACTTAAATAATTTCACCAATATAGCCTACAACAAAGAACAATGAATACTAAATGAAGAAGTAAGGGAAGCAAGTAAAAAAGAAATTCAAACAAAGTAAAGAAATTCTACAAGAAGGCTCTGATATTCATGGGATGGCCAATCTCAAGGAATCTCAAATTCCTATGAAGGAAACCGAGTTTTAGAAGCTAAAAATGGCACCAAAATTCACTATTTGATTCAATCCATTTACATTTGTGTTACAAATTTTACTGTAGCTTCTAAATAACATGTTTTCTCCACAACAAGACTAAGGCATACATGCCCCTAGAGGAAAATTCAAATTTGTAATTATAAAAAGTGATGAGGAAGCATTATCCTTCAAAGCATCCATATTTCCCCTCCAAAATCCATGAAAACGTGGATCTAGTTCCCAATACTAGGAAGATGCATTAAATGACAAGGAGCACATCACAAGATTTTCACAATCACTGGATCTCCAAAATCTATTAAAAAATTTCATAATATATTGTTCATTTATTATCAAATCTTGGTCCATCCTATAGCAGGGATAAAGTCCCTATATTATCTTATCCTCAAAGTCTTCATAATTTGATGAATATTCTCACAATATCCTACAAAAATAAATAGTATGGGGCGCATAATATGTAATTGTCTCTAAACCTTCCTATGAACATATTAAACTTAAAGATATGTCATATCGTGAAAAAATACAGGTGTAATATGTTGAAAGATGGTAATAAGTTCCTTAATTTGTATCAAATTTGGAGTCCCATCACATGGAAAAATGATGACATAAGGTGACTATAAGATGGTGGAGCTCATTTGTTAAGGTGCATGATATTTGGAGATATTTGTGGCTCAAACAATCATCCCAATTTCGATTAGAACTCAACTAGTTGAATAGAGATCCAAATAAGCCTTCCATTAATATGTGGAAGTTTGGAAGTCGCCTCCTTGATTACTAGATATACCTGGTCAAAGTCATGCACCCCAAAGTGAATGTTTTGTAGAGTTAGATTGGTAGAGAAGGACTTACCAGCAGTTATTTTAGTGGTGTTCCCAAATTAGCAGAACCTTGTTAGCAGAGTGGTCAAACAAAGCCCCACATAGATAGGGAGTAGAAAATGCAACAATGCGAGCATTATTATTGGCTGAAGGTAGAAGCCACTATAAACCTCATCCCAACTCACATATCTAGGAAGCTTTTGAAGAGACCATGGAAGAGGCTAGTGGGATGAAACAATCCCTGTAGGTGGTTAGTGTTAAATGGTAGGCATTTTTTGTGGTCGATCAAGTGCCACGTGTCCCACTAGTGCATTAGAGGTAGATCCAATGGGGTCCATAGCATGTTAGTAAAGAAGAGAGGAGTGTCAGAATGGGTGCTTTTCTCATACCACCAATCAATAGATCGATGACAAAGATTCATACTAACACCCCCTCTTGATTTTATAAACCACACTATAGGGGTGTCAAAACATGTGCTTTTCCTAATGAAAATAGTAAGTGGTTTGGAGAAATTTTAGACAAGATAATAGAGGCACAAAAGTTTAAATGCTTGAACTCAGTGGTTTTGTTAATAAAGGAATTCAATGAAAAACTAAAATCTTGAGCCATTTCTCTCTCCTTTATAAAAGGATAGGTGGTGTAATATGATTGGCTTGCAAAGATGACCTAGATGCATAGGTTGTTGAAGATGTTAGCGTGACTTGGCCCAATGAGAGTTGGACATGTATCATGCATATTTGACGTTTTTAGGTACCTGAATGGGCCATTTTTGGGTGAAATATGGACCAATCACATAGCGCTATGTGGCATGGGTAATGAAAAAATGATGCCATCCCATGTGCCTAATACTTAAATATTTAAGCGATGCATGTAAAGGAGTTATGACATGAATGGTCACTCGGCTGATGTGGCGTGTGTTAGAGTGAACTCAGCACAAATGAGTATTTATTGTCTCATAAGTGAAGAGGGGGGCCCCACAAGGACACGTCATCCCTATGGGTTGACCCCGGAATGTTATCAAGGCACAAAAATGGAAGGGTATGGACTAGAGAGCCAAGACATGTCAATCCTACAGCTAGAAATAACAACTAATGAACAGTGGGAAGGAGACCCCATAGGACACATCATCCCTACGTCATAACCCTAGATATTTTAAAGGAACTAAATATATGTGTCGAGATTAGGGTGTCAAGAACCAAGCACCAACACTTGGTCTTGTAAAATGAGAAGGCCAAGGACACAGAGAAGTTATAAAGGAAATAAGCCATCAAGGCTTAAAATATGAAGGGATCACAGTTAAGCACCTAAAAAGTAAGGTGGACATCATAGCCCATGGTCATATGGGTGGCTAAGACACAGAGGACCAACACACAAGTACTTAAAGGTAAGATCATAGTACAAAATAAGAGGAAAAATTTGTAGTTAGGCCAATGTTAAAGCCCGTTAAATATAGAAAACCTCAACTAAATCCTGTTGTAGAGCCAGAATAGCTAAAATTATTAATTTAACTGACAATTTGAGTTTTAATAGTAGATCGAAGCCTAATAACTTGACAAGAAGATTGAGAATAATGAAATGAGTAGGAAAAAATAAAAAAATAAGGACTTGTTCAAGGATTCAAGTGAAATTAACTAAAAATCACAAAAGCCAAAAATATCAAATTCATATTCTTTATAAGCATAATTTATTAAGGAATTCTTAGAGATTTGCTGAATTACTTTTGAGTGAGTGATTTGGATTGGTGTTGGTGTTTTATGGTGGATTTCTTAGTAATCACAACTTTCTAAAAGTGTTTTAGTGAGTGTTTGAAGGGGAAAATTAATTTATTTTGGAGTTTGCATTCATGGTTGTAGTGTGAAAATGGATTAGAAATAAATCATTGATGTGAACAAAGTTGTAGCTTGTAAATTAGGGATTGTAGTTCCTTCTATTAGGTGTCAATAAATATTTGGGGTTGTAGATCCATTCAGTTCTAGTTGATAAATGAGGGTGTTTTATCTTCCTACTTGTTGTAGCTAGAGAAATATGTAACGATAAGTTGTAACTTTCCTTGTAAAGGAATTGAAGTAAAATTTGAATGATTTTTGTGTTCCTTCTATTACTGATATTATTTCGTGTCATCATCATATGAATTAATTGTTGAATGTCTTTATGATGTCTTAATATTGTTATAAATAAAATAAATTTTCAAAATTATTACAATATTTATTCATGCCCCTCTTATTACTGTCATAATTTCTAACATAAACTTCTCTTCAAAGGGGCAAAAGATAGTTGCAGGAGCAGGTAGATTCTTTTGAAGGAAGGATGTCGCATATTTAAGCACATGTACATGAGGAGCTTCGAAGTCCTAGCAATGGTGCTCCTGATAAACCACATCTATTAATATGGATGGATAAATTATGATTTTGGATTATTTTGAGTTTTTTGGTCAATTTTGAGCCTCGTGGGGCATAAACTTTCGATCCTACGATTCTGAAAAGTCCTTATCCAGGATTTTTTGCTTGTATCTTTAGACCAAAAAATAAAGTATAAGTGATTTCTTTTATTTTTTTACTGATTGTAGCCAATGACCTACCTTTCTCGCGATTTAATGCAACATGTTGATTCACACAAAAATAAAAGTAAATGAAATTTATTCCATTGACAATTATGATAGTGAAATTGTAGGTAAATATGTGAAATGACCATGGGAATATCATAGTGATGTAAGGTGGATTAACATGTAATTGATATAACCTAGTATTTGAGATTATGATAGTTATAGCTTTAAGTATTTAATGGATATAGAGTAAATTTAATAATTAATTTTATTAGGGAGATATGTGGAAGTTAGACATCAGATGTAATGTAAGTATGTTAACATTTTTGTCATCACTCTAGGCGGACTAAAATTATAGTATTCTTAATTTGATGATCTTAATATAATATTTTATCATTTATAAGTGTTTTGCAGCTAATTAATTTAGCATAGATGATGTTTATTATAATATATAATTTATAACCACATGTTAGAGTCAAAGAACTATATGTTTGATCTAAAGAACCAACATAACCATAACAACATATATCTTAATATATTATTTTATAATTTATACATACGATTAGTATAGTTTAATATACATAACATTTTTATTATCATTTATACATATTGGTTAGTGTTAAATCACCATAAATTAGATTTAAAGCACCAAACACTAGATAATATATTTCTTAATATAAATTTTTATAATTCGCAATTATTTTAAGGTTAATCTCATTTAATATATAAAATCCTTATTATGATATATAATTCATGGTTATAAACTAGGGTTAAAGTACTATGAATTATGTTTAAACACAACCAAAGGAAGAGGAAATACAAAAATTAAAAATTAAAAAAATTAGTAGTAATCAACCTTTTTTTTATTCGCAATGTTTATACTCACCTTTTCAACTTCTTCTTCAAGATTTTTAGGCTTAGTTTATGTGTGTATTATTTCACTTTACGCAATATATGAACTTCAACAATGCATCATAAGTAATGGGTATTTAGTTTCTCTGTAACACACTTCTAGGCTCGTAATCAAGTTTTGAATCAGGTTTTGAAGCAATGATTACTATGTTTGGACTTAAAGTGACAACAATTAATTTTATAATGTTATTGGTATATGAAGAATGTCACTAACATGTGATGAAAAGTTTAGGTAAAGCATTTGATTATTTTTTATATGCTTTTATAATCGTATCAGTTTTGTTTTATTTTTTGTAGATCAAAATACTCTATTACTTATTAAAAAATATACATTGTTGAGTGCTTTTCATAAGCATTCCGCTAACCTCATATCCACCATACTTTTCAGACGAGTGGTAAGGACCAAAAACAATTGACAAAAGTAGCAGAAATCTACATATTCCCATACAAATTGCCCATCTCCACTAGAAGAAACCAAGTATCCAAATACCTCCCACAACCATATCCTATATGCATTATTTCCTTGAAGCTAGTCTATAAGAGCTTTACATTTGTTGATGGAAAACCTCATGAAAACATGAGATTCCATATTTTCCACTCTCCTTCCAAGGTGATCCAATCATTCATGAAGTCACTTTTTCCCATGTCGAAGGGAGGCCATTTGACCTAGATTTTTCCATTGCTTGTGGTGAATGTTATTCGTGAAGTCTATGATCTCATTCTTACAATTAGGATGATCGTGAGCCAATGACTCCACTAATACAGTCACCGGGAAGATCTTAACATCCAATGAATTGACCAACGATGGTAAAACTACGTGCTAAGGTCAAAGACTGTGTGGATGTGAAACCACCTCTCCATAATAATAAGCTTGCTCTTCTTGATGCCCCATTCCCTTGCCTCAAGGCCCTTCTCCCCTCCTTAATCATCCCTCATGCCGCTACATTTTCCTGTCCCCAAAACCACCACAAAATTCACTCAACATCCTCATTACTGACTCACCACCATGACTAGACTAGACCAAATTCTCCACTTCTGATGGCGAGAAGATTGTATTGGTAGAAAGACAAAAGGTGTAATTAACACTATCAAATGTTTGGCCACTAACCTGCCCATCAAACCAGGCTAAGCATGTGCCACATCACTATATAAATTTCTATCTTCCCACTAAGCTAAAAGACATAGGAAAAAACCACTCTTTCCTTCAATTCTTGCTCCTGAGGAGGGACCCTTAGTGGGGATGACTTAATCCCCACACATGTCACAAAAAAACTCTTGTTTCTAGAGTCCAAATATAAGGAGTATGAGAATGCTAATTCCCATAATTCGAAATGAAAAATACCAATTATAGAGGTATCCACCTCCAACCCCAACTAGCCTCTAAAACCCGCACCAGAAATTAAACTAAAGAACAAAGTTGCACCCATTATTTTAGAGACCCAAGGGGAGGAGTAAAAATATACAAGGTCACAAATCATCAAATGCAGACTATCAATTACACAAATACCCACCTCTAACCCCAACCAACCTCTAAAATGCAAACCAAAAACAAAACTAAAGAACAACGGTATAAAAGAACACAAACAACTAAATGACATTACCTTGGCCATAAACAAAAGGTACCAATATCTTGCCCATGCAAAGGTGTCATTTCGAACCGAGCACTACTAAATCCATTATTTTTGGAATTATTCCTCATTCTAAGCCTCGCAGATGAGCTAGGGTCCCAATAGCTAAGTCTTTTCACTAGTTCACTATCCCAATTCAAAGAACTACTAAGTGCAAGATAGTACTCCAATCTCATTACAGAAGGAAAGACAGGATGACGCTAGAACTAGTAGCCACCCTACAATACAAGAACATCAATCTATGACAAGAATGATCCTCCATACTCAAATACCATCTCTTATCTACCAATTATTCCCAAATTAACCAAATTCACCCTCCTACTTCTAGATCCTTTGTATACATTACACTCATGCTAGCTTCTCCACTACACATCATTCATGCTATGCATGGGAGAGTATTTAATGCCACTCAAGGCTAATTTATTGTGACGTTGATCACCCCCATTAGGGATAGAATATATTTCTCTATGATTCTTTCCAACTGCTCTATTTTTAGAAGATCCACTAGAGGGGGCCACTACAATTGAAACTTTGTAGGACAATCTTGGGTTCCCAAATATACCAAGAATTCAACCACCTTGCCACTAGATATTCTCATGTGGGATGTGATGACATATATGAAAGATATAATAAAGTCTCAAATTCTAGAAGCGTGATGTTCTATTATCCAAATATTTATCCCTTTAGGCATTAGAGACCAATTTGTTAATCTATAGATTATTTTCACAACTAGTTGTGAGACCCTTGTAATTTGAATATTGGTCATTCCCAATTTCCTAACCATGGTTAGTCCTTTTTCGAATGTTGTAAATTCAGTGACATTATTGCTTGTGTGGCATAGTATATTGTATACAATCCCTTATGTCCCCCGTGACTATCCCTAAGAATACCATTGGAACCTGCAAGGCCAAGATTTCCTTTCGAGGCTCCGTAAAAATTTAACTCGATGAAGCCCTCTAGAGTAAAAGGGAAGCCTAATGGAGATGAGTTATACTTTTAGCTAGAGAAACAACCTGATGACTAGTCATTGAATGAGAGAGTTCCAATATTGAAAGGATGATAGCTTATTTCCCATTATCTTTCCAATCCTCCTCCATCCATTTTTCTGCCAACATCATTTCGTTTATATTACCACTAATGGTGTATTATACAACCACCTCTATGGAATCCTATTTTTTGAAGATGATTCTATTTCATTCCTTCCAAATATTGTCGATAAAAAATTTGAGAAGTAATATCCAAGCTCAGTTTACTACCATGTTTCTTAATATTGAGCATATCCATTGTTCCATCACTTCCCATAGGTTATTTCTTGGTCAATCCATGTAACCAAACAACCTTTGTAAATTTTGGCCTAGACCTTCTACTATTGGACATACATTCAATAGGTGTTCCATGTTATCATCCTTCCTTTGAGATAATAGACACCAATATGGACCAATGAATCCCTTCTTTTGCAAATGGTCCCATGTCAATAGTCTCTATCATCCAATGAGAGAAAGGAAATGGGTGATCTTAGGCCAAAGTTTGAGAGACCAGATATTCCTCTATAATGACTTTTGGGGAATCATTGCACTATCCCATACTAGGTTGTAAACTTCCTTCATCGTAAATGTTGCAAATGGCCTATGCCCGCATCTTATTATATTCTCGTACATTGAAATATGTGTTTTCCTATCCTACAAAGCATGTTGTAGGATTAACCAATTTTGAATGCCCTCATTTGCCACCCAATTTTCAGAAAACATCAATTCTCTCCATGTCGAATGGGGGTGATGATATTTCTAAAAATGTGAAACTCACGAGGCACCCTAAGAATTGGTGAATTCCTATAGAGTTCTTGGCTCTTCCTGACCTCCAAATTTGTTTCCATGAGACCTTCGAGGACCGTGCTAAGGTGCCATCTCTAACTTCCTCGAAATGGTGCTCCTGCACAATATTTTTATTATTTTGTACTCAATTTCACATTGTGGAGCCGTGAGTAAAATTGAGGCTCACACTTTTTCCTACTATGACCAGACCATGTAATACTTTCTATCTCAAATACGCTTCTAAATTTCCAATCCTCCTTGCAACTAGTTCCACCACAACTTTGCATGCATGACTTTATTTCACTTTTTTGGATCTGAGAGGCCAAGGTCACCCCCAATTTTGCAAGGAATAGTTTCTCCTATGATGATAAATCCCATTATTATGTAAGTTTAGCTACTCTCCAAAAATATTTTCATAAAAGGGACAAAAGTTCTTTATAAATCACTTTAGGAGTTGGGAGGATAGATAATTGATAAATCAGAATAACCTGTAAGGATTCCTTCACAAGTGTGGACCTCCCCGCAATGATCAATTACCAGAATGCACAATTTTCCAACCACTTTGCAATCTTCTCCTGTATCTCATAAAAATCACGCATTCTAAAAGTATTGGTTGCCAATGTAACCGCTAAGTATTTTTCTTGAAGCAAGCTCAACAAACAACCCAAGATACAAGAAAAATTATGATGAAATGAATTTGGAGTGTTAAATAGATACATGCTAGAACATAAAATCAATTTAGGTGGGCATGGAAGAGACTCCTCATTGGTTCACCCCATTGGCCTTTTTTACATTCAAATACCACAATTGCATAATTTTTAATGGATGCTCTCGATTTTCAAAAGTGATATAACCAAGGGTATTAGTAGTAACATTTACATAGTATACCTCTTGTCTTAATGGTCGAAACCTAGGGGGACATTTGTATTCAACACTATCTACACTTGTATCCCTTGTTCTATTATGGTCTTATCGAACCCCTAAAACAATATGGACGCTAGTTACCCGGCCTTCTAATGGTTCCTCGCACTTAACTTAGAATTTTCTCCAACCCACATATTATTAGGGGAGATTACCATATTCATCATAAATACAGCTTATGCTAAATCGTAAAACCCAAAACTATAAACAAGTTTATACTTCAATATTCGTTTTACTGTGAATTAATAAATTCATTTTTATTTTTCTTAAATATCCATTTAGTCAGAGCCGTTTCATCGATTTTTTTCCATTTTGTGTTTCCCCTTCCTCTTTGGCTGTTTACATTGTGTAAGCTCAAGCTCTAGAACCTGTAGATCGGCTTTAACGTTTAAATGGACATGAATCTCTCCATTAAATTAAAATAAATACGATACGTAAGTGAATGACATGCTATTGTTCAACCGTACTTTGTTTTTAATGAATAGTTATTTAATGTAGGAGTCACCTTGTCTATTTGCCCGAATCGATCTTGTCGGCCATAAACGAGATAGGCCTTCAACATGTCATGAAATTTGTACAAATGATTTTATTAACCACTCATTTAAAAACTAGATACGTTCCATTAGGGTTTCAAGGTAAGTGTCACATTGGGCTACTTTGAGGAGTGGTGCCATGTAGTTAGTGTACGTTCCTCACAAGATATTATCATATTTTTGGTATACGTTGTGAAGTCTACGTTTTAGGTTTATAAAAATATATTTAAGTTTAATTTTATACGATGTTGTTGTTTATACAAGTGGCACATGAGATTATGAGTTACTAGGTCTTCGACTTGTGACTCACCAACCTCATCTGCGCATAAAGGTGGGTTTCCGGCACTGAGAATTTGATCGTTATAGAGTAGCTGATTGCATTGGAAGAAGATTTATGAAATATAATAACATTTACTGTTGTCACTCAGCAACGTCACATGCGCATCAAGTTGCGGTTCCAGCTCAGAAGTTATCGTTACTGATCGGCTGATTGAAGTGGAAAAGATTTAATAAAAAACATCGGTATTCGGATTAGATTGAGATTAGATGAGTTTTTTTTTTTTTCAATTTTGCATTAAATATTTGAATTCCTTAGTCCAATTTTACAAATTTGTCCCCATCAAAAACCCTTAACCAATTTCCAGCTAAAATGAAGAACAAAACGACAAAAACAAGAAAGGTTTAGGCCCAAAAAAAAAATGTGATGGAGAACCAATCAATCTCCTTGCGTGGAGGTGAGCAAATATACAATGGCGGCCAAAATTGTTAATTAAATTAATCATCAATTATATTTAAGTGGTGAAAATTTGATCCTGAATTGGCGATGATAAAGATTTTTGAGAGTTGAGAGTGACCGATTGAATCCTCATACACATCATTAAATATATGTAGACAGGCCTGCAGCGTATCAGATAATAGCAATTGCTGGTAAGCATGTCCTACGACAGCATAAGCATGTGGTCATCAACAAAGGACTAATATAGCAATTCATCCGTTTGTGAGTTTTTCAGGATTTGATCAAAATGAATGAGTTGTACGTTTTGGATTTTCCATTGTCTAATGGCATGAAGATATTGGCTTCTGTCCCCACATCGTCTCCACCGACCCAAGAAGAGTCTACGTAGCATAGTGACCAAATTCGGCCAAATGAAGCTAAAATTTTTCGAAAATTCACCAATTCTGTTCAATTAGTTGATTAACAAGGAGGGCTGACAAGCAACAAGTCCCTGCCAATTCAAAAAGTCGCAAAAAGTCTTGCATGAATGAAGGGAATGGTTCAGCTTCATCTGCCCGAGTATCGTTCATTCTGACATCTTCGACAACTTCTTCAGCAATGATACCCTTCTTCAGCAATGATACACGCTGACATCTCCCTCAACTTCTTGAGCAATGAAAGCAGCTGCTACTACCAAAGAATCAGTGAGAGTGGATTTTCCACCCACACAAAAAAGCACCAAGCTCATAGTCAAACATTTTGAAAAATAAGATCCATACTTAGAGGTCAGACATTTTGAAAAATAAAATGCATACTCCGTCAGACGGAAACAAGCAAAGTCGAGGGAGAGTTATACCATGGTCAGCATGGGCAATAACAGACATGTTTTGTATGTTATGGTTACTATCCATGATTTTACGAAGCTCTTCAGTAGTGAACTTCACCTAATTGATCTGAGAACCTAATAAAAACAGTACTATATTTTGAGATTTGTTAGGATATCTAGCATATAGAATATACTTCTAGAAAGAAACCACATCCTCATTAAATCATCTCCACATACAGTGAATTTTCAGGTGCTTAATACAGATCCTTTTGCCAATAACTGTATATTTTTTATTATTGGAAATTCAAACAAGATAATTAACATTATATATGGAAAGTAAAGTAGTGATTGTGAGGGCTCTAAATCTTCATTAGGTCTGGAAGAATATTTAGCTAGGTGTTTTTGTACATTATACGACTTTTATAAAGGATCCAATGTGTATGCTTTATTTACTATTTTAAAATTTGTATTACTAATGTATACAGGAAAACACAGGGACTAGTTTTACATGGCCTAGACTGAAGTTTACTCTTACTAGCGCTTTTATGTACTCGGTGAGTCTGGATTGCTCTCAATATAAAGGGTCATATGGTAATCTAGTTGTTAAAACAAATTCATGCAAATACACTGGAATATTGGTTAGAGTGGTGATTTAAACCTTAAGTACTATGCCCAAAATCATGTGACTATCTTTGTCTTTTCTTCATATGATCTATTTGGTTAATAACCATGCTAATGTTTGAACAAACTCTTCTATTAATACGTTACAAATACATTAAGCCTCAAAAGGAAACTAAGCTCTAATGAGTGGAACGTCTAAGATTGGGATTGACTTTTGGTTTATAGAGGCGCTGAAGAATGTGTTTTCCATATTTGAATGTCCCAGATTCCGCCCTTGGCATGCGCTACTCCATGCAAGAAAGGGTGATCTTGCTACTCCACACTGCAATGACAGGTGGTGAAGAAGATACCTCATAAAAGTAACACAACCCTCAAAGCATGTTTAAGAGATCACCTTCAACAAATGTTAGATATCGCTTGACATTTAGTCAATATGCATTCAAATGCCCATGCAGGCTAGCAACAATGCTTAGTTTTATACTTTTGGTCACATTTCAAGTCTTTCAGTTTTACATTCATATTTGAGTGGTTCATTTTTACATTCATATCTAAGTGGTCTTATAGGAATTAGATAACGGGAATTACAGAGCTGTGAGATGCGCCTTTTAAATATCCAAATATAGTGCTTTGCAACCTTGTTTTCTCCTTTGAATGTCTGGATGGAGCACTTCTTAACCTATGATCTCCTCTGAACAACATGCTTTCAGATAATAATTCAATTGATTCTTGAAATCCCTTGGTCATTTACATCTCTTTCTGATATTAGTCTGTATATATTGTGCAACATATATTCCTAGCAATCATGTGTTTGAACTTCTTGAATTGCAAACAAAGAAGATGACCCAAAGGATATTGAAGCGAGCTATCAATATCTTCAATCGATATGGTGTGAAGGCAAAAACCCATGTCGTCATTGGCAAGGCCAAGGAGAGGATATGTGAAACCGCAGCCAAATTGGGGGTACATTTTCTGGTTGTGGGTAGCCATGGACATGGAAATTTTGTCAGGTATTTAGTCACACTTGTCCTCAACATCTGTGCTCTTTGGCCTAATTTTGATGATGATTTGCACTCTTAATTAAGTCGGTGTCGGTGTTATTGACAATTTGCAGAGCAATCAAGGGAAGTGTGAGTGATCACTGTGCTTAGAATGCTACGTGCCCTATCATGGTGGTCAGCAAAAAGGTCCTTGAAGGGTAGAGAGGAGCAATTCAAGCTTGTGCCTCTAGCTTCCTTCCATGGTTGAAGGAATGATTCTGAGCCTTTGGCATGCGGAAGGTTTTGTGAAGCTTGAGATTAAGTAGAAGCATCTTTAAAAGTAATTGGAGTACTGTAATTAGTCTAGTGATGTATGATCTCTTTAGCATGTAATGAGGATTCAAGTTGTTGCGGGGAGGAAAGAATGGCAACGACTATTACTTAGTCTTGACTATAGATATAGATGATGAGAGCAACACCGCGCAGCTAGAGCGAAGGTAGAGTAAGGAGCACAAGAATCCAAATAATAGGATATTGCATATATTTGACACCCATTCCCAATAACTACCACAACCAGTTGAATCAATGTTGTTAGTTGGTAGTTCATTGAACCTGCATAGGTTGGCCCATCAGATAACAAAGGAAAGGCATCGGTTCCAGTTCTAGGTCCAGAGATAGTTCGCTTGTTACCTGAACTTACACCTTTGGGTGATCGAGCTACTGAGGGTCAATAGCCTATAGGGGCCATTGCATATGAAACAGAAGATGAAATGATGTTCTCAAAGCATATATCTCACAGTTAGGGGTTGCCGAAGGAATGAAATCGTCCTAGTCTCTTCAAGGATTTCTGTGAGGTATTTTGCATTTTCTTTGCATTTCTCCATAATCAATTTGTATCGTTGTAGCATCCAAAACAATTTTAGGTTAATTACAAGTGCTATGTTTCGTTTAACTTGAATTAGTATGAAAATGAATTTTAATAGCGTTCTCTATTTCATTGATGCTACTTACGATTTCTGTAGTGTTGAAAATATAATTTCCACTGCCGTGCAACACATTTATTCCAGCAAAACAACCAACATTTTATCGCACCACTTTTCATTGAACAGTGGTTTTCCTCCGGAGGGCAACGATACAGTACATCAGTCAATGTGTGTCCACAAGCTTTTTTGAAAACCATTTTTTTCTCGGAACATAAATCTTGTTTGGTTTGTCTATGCGATAGCCGTTCGATCGAAATGAAGGCTATCCACCATCTATTGAAGCCAAAGCTGCGTTCAGGCCTGCAGCAAATGAATATTGCGTGAAGTGAATTTTTTTGACCGTCAGTAAAACAATAAGTAAAATTAATTGAGGTTCGTAAATATAGGTATAATATTTTAGTTCATTTTGTCCAGGAATATGGCATGATTAAAAGAAAGGTATGGGCATGTTTTCTTTATTGGTAAAAATATATATGCAGTGAAATATGTAATACGTAAAAACCATTTTTGTTTGTTTTTTTTTGGTTGTTCATTCACAAATGCAATGTAATACAAAAAAAAACGCAACAACGTCCAAGCAAGGTGTGAAACAAGAATACACATAGCAATGTAAAAGTTTCTTAAGAGACAGAGTAATTTTTTTTCGTATGGAACTGGAATTTCTTGGTGAATCCCTCTGGTAAGAGGAAGATGCTTTTGTAACAGGATGTTTTATTAATGAATACAATGTTTTTATGAGTGTGTGAAACTCCGTCTGCTCAGAAAACAATTTAGCTTCCCTATGTTAAGATCCTGTGACAAAACAGAGTATCATTCTCTGTTACGTTTTGTTTGGAATTATCAGAAATTCACAACACTGGTATCAGAGCTTGTCCAGGCTCTTTGAAGGTGTCAAATAAGATGAAGGAAGGATTTCTTGCTGCAGCAGCTTCTCCAACAAAGTGAATACTTAGTCAAAAGAATCCAAGGTATTTCTCAAGTTTTTTTTGTGTTATTGTTGAAGCCACTCAGTGATTTTTAAATACACAGTCAAGTATTTGAAGTATAGTTAAGTGTGCAAGAATGTCTAGCTCCAGCACTAGCATGGGTATCTATAATACCCAACTCCACAATTTAATGGGAAAAACTATGACTATTCGGCAATAACCATGAAATCTCTGTTTTCCTCACAAGACTTATGGGAATTTGTTGAGGATGGTTTTGAAGAACGAGCAGATGAAAATGAGTTTAATAATTTAACTCAGGCAGAGAAAGAATGATTGAAGAGCTATAAGAAGAAGGATTCTAAAGCCCTCCTCTTCTTATATCAAGCAGTGCATGAGAGTGTGTTTCCAAGGATAGCAGTAGCCAAGACATCGAAAGAAGCATGGAAAAGTCTCAAGACAGCCTATCAAGTCATGGAGAAAGTGAAGAAAGCGAAACTATAGTTGCTGAGGAGAGATTTTGAGAATCTATGCATGAAGGAGTAAGATAATATTGACTCATTCTTCACACAAGTGATTGGTCTGGTCACACGGATAAGGTCTCATGGAGAGATTCTTGAAGAAAGGAGGATTGTGGAGAAACTATTGAGGGTCCTACCCTCAAAGTTCGATGTTATTGTCACCACCATATAAGAGACAAAGGATCCCACAAATTTCTCAGTTGATGAACTACATGCATCACTGATAACACATGAGCAGAGATTGAGTAGAAATGAAAACTCATCTCTAGAGCATGCCTTTAAGACCCAGATGTCCTTTGGAAGAGGAAGAGGTCAAGGCAGAGGAAACAAGAGAGAAAGCGACAAAAGCCAAAACAGAGGTGGAAGAAATAGTCCAACAAATACTCAAGGAAGAGGCAACAATCCAAATCAAAACCAAGGCCGAGGCAGCAGCCAACAAAGTGGACGACATCATGCTCAAGGACAAAGGTATGAAAAATCCAATATCCAATGTTATTATTGTAAAAAATATGGGCATTATGCAAATGAATGTAGGAAGAAACAACATGATATGAGTAATAAAACTAGTGCAAATATCACTAGAGAAAATATCAGCCAAGATAATTTGTTGTTAGCCTGTAATATCGCTGAAACAAAGAGTGATGAAATATGGTTTCTAGACTCTGGTTGCGATAACCATATGACAGGGAATATAGCTCTGTTTTCTAAGTTAGATCAGAGTGTGAAGTCAAAAGTCACACTTGGGACTGATAGTAAAGTTTTTGTTATGGGAAAATGAGAGGTAAATATCTTAACAAAGAAAGGTGAAACGAAAACCATGGCAGATGTTTATTATGTTCCTGGAATGAAATGTAACCTCTTGAGTATTGGACAACTTGTTCAAAAGGGGTACAATGTTTTCTTTGAGAATGATGTATGCACCATCATGGATAGAAAACCCAGCAAACTATGTATTTCTGAAGTGAATATGACAAGGAACAGGATGTTCCCTCTCAAGATAAAAGTAAATTTAAAAGATGGAGTTGAAATTGCAGCAGTTACCCAAGAGGCTTTCCAAAGGGAACCAAAGGATGAAAATTGGTTGTGGCTCTTGAGATTTGGACATCCCAACTTTGGAGGTATTAACTTGTTGAGTAGAAAAGGAATGGTAAGAGGAATACCATTGATAGAGAAACCAAACAGCCTTTGTGAAGATTGTATCTTGGGGAAACAACAGAGTGAAAGTTTTCTGTCTGGGGAAAGCATAAGGGAAAAAGCACCCTTAGAGATTGTCCACTTAGATTTATGTTGATCGATGCGAACTCCATCACTTGCAGGAAGCCTCTATATACTAACATTCATTAATGATTTTACTAGAAAAACTTGGGTTTATATCATGAAGAACAAAAGCAAAGTGTTTGAAATATTTTGAAATTTCAAAGCACTTGTAGAAAACCAAAGTGGGATGCATATCAAAGTTCTAAGAACTGACAGAGAAGGTGAGTATATCTCCAAATAATTTCTACATTTTTGTAGAGAAAATGGAATTCATAAACAATTTACGACTAGGTACACTCCACAACAAAATGGAGTTGTTGAAAGGAAGAATAGGACAATCATGGATATGGTGAGTAGTCTGTTAAAGGCAAAGCATTTGCCAAATGATTATTGGGCTGAAGCTGTACACTGTGCAACATACATTTTAAATAGATGCCCTACAAAAGTAGTCATGGATAGAGTGCTAGAAGAAGCATGGAGTGGGAGATTGCAAGGAGTCACCCACATGAAAGTTTTTCGATGTGTGGCTTATGAACACATTCCAGATCAGCTAAGGAAGAAGTTGGATACAGTGAGGAATCCAAAGCTTATAGATTGTATAACCAATCCACCAAGAAGTTTTTTATGAGTAGAGGTGTTCAGTTCAACGAGGAGGAAGCTTGGGATGGAATCATAGAGAAAATAGTGAATGTTTAAAGCTCTTTGTTTCATGATCAAGATGATGAGGAGATGGATGAAATACATCCCCAAACAGTAGCGCCAACACAAGGGCAACAAGAGACACCATTGAGGAGAAATGAAAGTGCTTCTCCAAGCATATCACAAGGAGGAAATTCAAGTGCATCTTCAAGCACTTGTACACCAAATGAAAGAGGTAAGAAGTTCAGAAATTTAAGTGACACTTATGATCAAGAGGTAGCAAATGAAGGTATGAATTCTTTGTTGGCTTTATATTGTCATGTTGATGACCCTATTCATTTTGAAGATGCAATTAATGATAGGAAATGGATAGAAGCTATGGATGAGGAGATCAATGCCATAGAAAGAAGCAAGACATGGGATTTGGTTGAACTAACAAAAGAAAAGAAGTCATTGGAGTTAAATGGGTTTATAAGACCAAGAGTAATGCTGAAGGCAAAATAGAAAGACATAAGGCAAGACTTGTTGTCAAAGGATATAAGCAGCAGTATGGCAAAGACTATGATGAAACGTTTGCATCGGTTGCTAGAATGGAAACCGTGAGAGCAGTGTTGTCCATAGAAGCACAAAACAAGTGGAAATTTTATCAAATGGACGTGAAGTTAGCATTCCTAAATGGAGTGTTAATGGAAGAGGTTTACATTGAACAACCTCCAGGCTATGAAAAGAAAGGCCAAGAGCACAAAGTGTGTAGATTGAAGAAAGCTCTTTATGGGCTGAAGCAAGCGCCAAGAGTGTGGTACAGTAGGATAGATTCCTATATACTAGAAAATGGATTTGAAAAGTGTGAGGGAGAACCCACCCTCTACATCAAAGAAAAGGATGGTAAAATACTAATTGTTGTGTTATATGTTGATGATGTTATTTTCACAGGTAACGATGATTATCTTATTGAAAATTTAAAAACAGTCATGAAAGAAGAATTTGAAATGAATGACATGGGTTTGCTGAGATACTTCTTAGGAATAGAAGTAGAACAAAATGGAAATGGGATTTTTATCTCACAAGAGAAATATGCAAATGAAGTGTTGGAAAGATTTAATATGCAGGACAACAAAGCAACAATCACTCCCACAGTGATGGGATTAAAACTTAGCAAAGAGGACAACAGCAAGAATTTTGATCCTAGTTTGTACAATAGCATAGTTGGCAACCTCATGTATTTGATTGCAACTAGGGCAGATATAAGGCACGTTGTTAGTTTAATTTCCAGATTCCTGGAGAGGCCAAAAGAAGCACATTGGTAGGCAACAAAAAGGATTATGAGGTATGTTAAAGGTACTAAAAGGTTTGGCATTTTATATACTACTTTAGAATGTTCAAATTTAATTGGATACACTGATAGTGATTGTGCTAAAAGTGTAGATGATCGGAAAAGCACATCCGGTTATGTTTTTCACATGGGTTCAAGAGCTATTTCATGGGCTTCTAAAAAAAAACCTATCGTAGCGTTGTCTACAGCAGAGGCAGAATATGTGGCAGCTACAGCATCAGCATGTCAAGCAGTTTGGATGAGAAGGATGTTGAGGAGCCTGTGCCAAGAGCAGGAAAAAGAAACTGTGATTTTTTGTGATAATAGCTCAAATACTGCATTATCCAAGAACTCGATGTTTCATAAGAGAATGAAACACATAGACACAAAGTTTCATCACATCAGAGAATTGGTAAGCAATGGAGAAATTGTCTTAAAACATTGTAGGACTTAGGAGTAGGTTGAAGAAATTCTGACCAAGCTACTAGGATAGAAAAGCTTTGAATTTTTGAGGAAATGTTTGGGTATGACTGATAACCCAGCAGTTGAAATTAAACAGGAGTGTTGAAATTATGATTTCAACTGTTGTGCAACGCATTTAATCCAGAAAAAAACCAACATTTTCTCGCACCACTTTTCATTGAACAGTGGTTTTCCTCTGGAGGGTAGCAATATAGTACGTCAGTCGACGCATGTCCACAAGTTTTTTTGAAAACCATTTTTTTCCTGGAACATAAATCTCGTTTGGTTTGTCTGTGTGATAGTCGTTCGATCGAAATGAAGGCTGTCCACTATTGATTGAAGCCAAAGCTGCATTCAGGCCTGCAAATGAATATTGCGTGAAGTGAAAGTTTTTTACCGTTAGTAAAACAATAAGTAAAATTAATTGAGGTTCGTAAATATAGGTAAAATATTTTAGTTCATTTTGTACGGGAGTATGGCACGATTAAAAGAAAGGTATGGGCATGTTTTTTTTATTGTTAAAAATATATATGATGTGAAATATGTAATATGTAAAAAATGTTTTTGTTTGTTTGTTTTTGGTTATTCATTCGCAAATGCAATGTAATACAAAAAAAACATAGCAGCATCCAACCAAGGTGTGAAACAAGAATACACACAACAGTGTAAAATTTTCTAAAGAAACAGAGTAATTTTTTTTGCATGGAACTGAAAGTTCTTTGTGAATCCCTCTGGTAAGAGGAAAATGCTTTTGTAACAAGTTTTCTTATTAATGAATACAATGTTTTTATGAGTGTGTGAAACTCTGTCTGGTGAGAAAATAATTTATCCTCCCCATCTTAAGATCCTGTGGCAAAACAGAGTATCATTCTCTGTTCCTTTTTGTTTGGAATTATCAGAAATTCCCAACATGTAGATGATTCCTGTCAGAGTTGCCTATAGGCCAAAGTCACCTGCAAGAACCTATTAGCTTCTTCCATCTCTAGATGATGAAGGCTATACTCGGATTCCCGACAAAGTTGCCTATGGGAACCGAGCAACTTCTTGCATTGTGGCATATCCAAGATAGCCGAGACAGTTGTGGCATAGCTGAGATAGATGAGACAGTCTCAGAGATGGCTTACGAGAGGGAAGAGATTGTAAATAGACAACGATCCCAGCACACCTAAAAGCAAGGAGATTGCCGAGAAATAAAATAGATAGAAGCAATAGCTTATAGTATGAAAGAGAAGTACATCCTATGGAAGTGCCTCGCCTCCAGCCACCTACACATGAATAGGTTGATTCAGTACACGCATGGGCATCTTCATGCAAGGCCTCCTCTCGCCACACCCATGAGCCGTCCTCTCACCACACTCAACTTCATGCAAGCTACCTGTTTTCCCATCTTCATGCAACAACCAAAGTTTATAAGACCTAAACCTTTTTATAAAAAATAGAAAATGAAAAAATAATAAACATTAAAAGTTACAGAATTAATGTTAGCATTAATTCAATTATTAGTTTGTGGGAGTAAACTAGTGAATATAACCTATGTTTTTGCCTCCCCACCTCGAGAAGAGGCCAAATAAGATGGTGGAAGAGGTTGCAAGAGGTTGCAGTGTAAAATATATAGAGCTTGATTACAACCTTTGGTTATTTGTTACTATTAAGCTACTGAACTAATGCTTACGCCCCATATTTCAAAATATATAGAGCTTGATTACAAACTTTGGTTATTTGGTTATTTTTTACTGTTAAGCTACTGAACTAATGCTTACGCTCCACATTTTGATTACTATAGTCCCTGGCCATTGTCAGATCGCAGGGACTAATAAGTTGTTAAATGGCATTCGATATTGTTGAAATTTTTTAGCATTTCACACTCGATTTGCCAAAACGGTTGGAGAGACCCCTTTCCAGTACATTCAAGCAAATCTAGTTTTAGTAGAACAAGTTTTGCAGCATGTCGTCAGTCACAACGTAATCGTCCACCATGCACAATTTAGTGTATTCCATTGAAGAGTATATTTGGCAGCATCCTTGCTTATTGATTTTAGATTTTTCAGATTTTAATTTTTATTGAGTTTTCATGAGAACATCAAATAAATAGTTAATTTATATGTCAGTATAAAATGTATTTTTTAATTTAATTTTTATGATAATGTTAAAGCAATGATAAAGTTATTTATCAATGTATATGAATATATTTCTATTAGTTTATCAATCTATATGAATATATCTTTATTTTTATTTGTATCTTTGTTAATTCGAGAGAATTTCATTAATTAATTTGAGAGAATCAACAAAGTGCGAAAAATAAGTACGTTTGATTGGAGATTTGGCTAAAAAAATACAATTTTGTGTCACTGCCTTGGTTTGGGTAAATTTATACAATAATAGATATAGAAATAACAATGGTATAATTGGACATTACCAAACATTTCAAGTTTCACATTAAAGAGAAAAAATAGTCTATCTAAAGGTATTGACAACAAAATTTTCTAATATTTAAAAAAGCCAATTTCCTTTAAAATGTATATTACCAAATTTTTTGGTTATTGAATTTTAGACGGTTAAATTGTTTCCTTATCCAATAAAATTCAAAATCAAATTGGAACTTGATAGCTATACTTCTTACCCAACAAAAACTCAAACTGAAACTCTTACTCTTGACTCCAATCTCGTAATCATTCTCCCGACGTTTCTCTGTTTATTCATATTTGCGCCATCCCTCAGGTCGTTGTTCAGATGCCTGCTGCACTGCAGTGCGCAGACGGTGCTCTCTGACACTGGATTACAGAAGGTTGTCTTGACAGCACTGCCCATCATTGTTTATATAGCTATCTCAAAGCCACGGCCTGTGTCCACAGATGGTTGGATCTGCTTGGGTGAATTTACCGAAGGAGAGAAGATGAGAATTATGTTGAGATAATTAATCTCAATGTCTCTCAGGTATTGTAATTGGTTTTCATTCACTCGAGTTTAGTTAGAAGGTTATTTATTATTTATGGTTTCCTTGTCTTTTACGTAGTTTTATTCCACTTACTTTGAATGTTGAGAAGAGTTCACTCCATTCCATTTTTTATTACAATATGTGTGTCATGGTATTAGAGAGTGATGTTGGATAAGATACTTTGAGAGCAGCTTGTTTCCTGGTCTCCTATATAGTTTTATTCAAATAATTTTGAATGTGGAAAAGATCGCTCCATTCCATTCTTTAATCCAATCAGTGTGTCATGGTATGTGAGGGAGAGGATCCATAAAACACTTTGATCGTAGCATTTGAAAAGTTAAAGCCCTGATAGGAACATTTGAAAAGTTAAAGCCCAGGTATCAAGAACTTCAGGAAAAATATCAAGAACTTCAAGAAAATAACAAATATAGGATTTTTTTAGCCCCGACAATGTTGAATCCAATGTTTTTAACGCTCCATACAAGTGCATGAAGTTGCGTTGTCGACCAAGTGCTATTGCAACACTGCCTCCCCCCCTCGTAACATCAACAATTGTGTTACAGTGATTTACCAAAAGTTGTACAACGAATTCCTTTGAAGTCAACGATTACTATTTGGTTTAAAAAGCCTTCTGAGCTACGAAAAAGAAATGCCCGAAGCAAAATCGAAAGAGAAATTTATTACTCTTATTAGTCCCTTCCCACGGCAAAGCATGGAATATAGTGATCGCTATGAGTTGAATTTATATTTGATTCCCTTGACCGCACAGTTCACCGGAATTTAGTCTAAGGTTTTGGCATTCCAATTTTCCTCATCTAGATTTTAACCAAAATTTTCATTTACACCAAAATTTTCATTTACACCTCTTATTGTAAACCTCACTTGTCTCAAGGCAGATTAAAATGGACATTGTTATTTTATTCGAAGTTTAATTTTTAATTAAAAAGGCAAAGTTTGGCTGCTCAAAGTTTTCCTTCCATGCATGTTCTCAGTGCCATGTTTTTCTTTCATGCACCCTGCATGAAGCTAGTGCCACATGTGTGATGGTTGTCCATAGTTGTCCACGTTTTCCCACAAATCCTTCCTCTATATGTGCAATGAGCCAGGGGCAAAGCAGAGAGTGAGTTTCAATTTCGAGCGAGTTTCAGGAGCAGAGCAGAGTTTCAGGAGCAAAGCAGAGAGTGAGTTTCAGCACAAGAATGCCTTTTATCGAGAGTGAATTGCAGCACAAGATCGCCTTTTCTCACTGCCATAGAGTCATCTTGTTAACGAGGTAAGTTTTGCTCGCCTATTTGTTGTTTTATGCATAACTTATTAGCTGAGGAAAAGCACTGGTTCGTTCCTAACTGAGTGCACATGTAAGCATATCCGTAATGATAAAAATGCAGTTACTATGAATATACATATACCTGAGTGTTCTGGAATATGATTAGGATAATTGAAATGAGTATGATGATACTTGTTCCTTTCACTTTTTCAAGTTTGTCATATAGGGCCTTCTTATTTCGCCTGGACAACCACTGGAATACAATCACAGAAAGATTAATTTTATAGATAGACATTCAGTTAAAATCTTGATCGTTCGGCATATGGAATATGCATTGCACTTATATGAAATTTTTTGTTGATTATATTGAAACTTTTGGTGGGTGATTATTGGTCTTGGCCTACTGACAAGGGAATCTATTTATGTGATGAAATCTAGTGCATAAAGTGTGAATCTATTGCTAAATACCGAATATAATTGATTTGAAATCACCCCGAGGTGACTTCAAGAAATTAGTGAAGGTATTACAAACTCATGTACTGGTGTGTGTGTCTATGTTATCTTAGGCAATGGATCGATAAGATTACAAAATAAACAGACCCTTGAAATAGTAAGAGATCACAGTAAGAAAAACAGAAACACAAAAAAAAATTAATAAGGAGTTCACCCAACCCTCTTGGGCTACGTCTCCCGGTCCAACATTCAGTGGTGGCCTTTCCTATTATGTCTTTAAGCAGAATTTTTACAATGAAGAGCTCAATTTAAGTCTCCTGTAATAGATAATGCTTAGTAGGGTGGTACTTGGATTCCCCAAGCCACTGGAGTACATAGATTCCCCCTTACTGAGTCTCGACCTCAACTGGTCTTAATGGGATGAGTCCAATTTGATACTCAGTTCCCAATCGATATCCTCACAGGGATTGCTTGAACCTCTCAAGCCTTCTCGGTTCTGTCTGCTGGATATTGCCTTAGCTCTGCAAGTGAGCTCAACCTATTCTTTCTTTGCTTCTTGCTTCACTCTCTATTCTGTCTCCTCTCTTTTCTCTATCTATTCATGGCTTAAAGCCAATCTGTCCCTTGACTGTTTGCTTCCTCTTCCAGCTCTTTGGATCACTTTCCTTCGTCCACTCGAATTTCGTGCTCCTATGTCATCGCCATTGTGTAACATTTCACAAAGAGTTGGTCACCTATCCTCTTACGAAGTGAGTGTCAGTTCTTCCTGAACGGTCGTTTTTTCCGTTATTTCCCAGATTCCTGCGAAACGGATCCTTCTGTTGACTCATCAGTCAGATTGGAATTCAAATATTTATGCATCATAGCTTATTTCTCCCTTGGGTCCAGTCATCTGTTGTGTTGAACCTCCGTTGTTTGATTTGGAGCCCCCAGATCCTACGGTCTTTGCTTATATTGTTGAAATTTGGTACCGGAGGACAGGTGGTTCCTTTAGGCTTTGATCTTTGGCCTAGGGAAAAGTGTCCAAAAGATTTTAATTTTTCTCCTAAAGTGACTTTATAATTTTTATAAAGTTAAAACTAATTTAAAAGTGACTTTAAGTGATAAAGTTACTAAAGTCTAATTTTAAAGTGACTTTAATAAAGTTAATGTAAAATTAGAAAGGAAAAGTGACTTTGGAAATAAATGACTAAGTAGGTCTTTATTAAAGTGGGGTGAATTAAAAAATAGAAAGTGAGATTTAAATGTGCATTTAATCTCAGCCATTGATCTAAATCTATTTCAGCCATTGGATTTAGAGATCACCCAAAAGTCACTTGGATCACCCAAAAGTCACTTGGAGTTATATTAAAGGAGAAAAAGGAGGAAAAGATCATTCATTCTTTCATGAGCAGATTGGGAGAAGGAAAGCAAGAGAGCAAGAGAGATTTCTGGACAAGAAGGAGAAAGAGGCAGCAGTTTGGCACACATACCAGGCAGCTCTTCAACAAAATCAGAACAACAGAAAGACAAGTAGAACAGCAGCAAGAACAAGCAGAAAAAGCTGATTTTTTTGCTGAAAACTGAGAAGTTTCCAGGTGGTCCGTTGGGCTGAACACGGATAAGTTTGCTTGCTAAAAAAAAATTATTTTGCTGTAATTTTTTGCTGAAATTTTCTTGTTGTAAAAAGACATTTTTCAGAAATAAAGAATAGCTCTCAAACTGGTTTTCCCCAAGAGTTGTAGGGGGTTTTTCCAGGGTCACGTTGACCAAAAATATCAGTGTTTTAATGTGTTTTAATGGCTGTTT
>APFE031207148.1:84595-94754 GCA_000404065.3 Pinus taeda | reverse complement strand
TGAACAGTACATATCAAACTCTTTGCTGCAATATTCACCTCCATTGTATGTTCTGAGACACTTCAATTTCTTTCCTATCTCAATCTCAACCAAAGCTTTCCATTTCTTGAAAGTATCAAATACATCAGATTTATTCCTAATACAATAAATCTAAGCTTTTCTAGTTGCATCATCAATAAAAGTAACATAATAATGAGAGCCACTGAGAGATGATACCTGAGCAGGTCCCCATACATCTGTATGCACAAGATCTAATTTTTTTCTCTTCTTTTCTTTCCCAACTCTGAGAAATCTGACTCTCTTCTGTTTTCTGTAAATGCAATTTTCATAGAAGTCCAAATCAACATTCTTCAGACCCAGCAATAAATTCCTTGAGTGAAGGATCTTCATCCCCTTCTCACTCATGTGTCTGAGCCTATGATGCCATAATGTTGCATATGCTCCTTTGGAAGTTAAAGCATTAATAGAGTTAGAAATACCATTGCATAAATACGATGTGCCAACCTTTTCACCTTTCGCTATTACCAGGGCTCCTTTGGTGATCTTCCAAGATTTATCTGTGAAAGTTGTCACACAACCTTCACTGCCTAACTACCCTATTGAAATCAGATTTTTCTTCAGATCTGGAACATGCCTTACCTCCTTTAGTAGCCATTGGTTTCCATTCTTATGTTTTACAAGAACCTTACCCATTCCAACAATTTTCACAGGGTTTATCATCACCCAAACAGACTTGTCCAAAATATCCTTGAACATAGTCATGAAAGTATTTCTTATTAGGTGTGGCATGGAATGAGACCCCTGAATCTACCACCCAAGAATTAGTAATATTTTCGAAAGAAATAATTGATATGATATATGAGTACCTTGCTACAGGAGCAAAAGTCTCATCATAGTCGATCCCCTCAACTTGTGAAAAGCCATGGGCAACAAATCTTGCCTTATGCTTTTCCACACTACCATCAATAGCTTGCTTTACCTTGTAAAGCCAACAGGAAATCAAAACAGACTTGTTCTCCGGTCTTGGAACAACATCCCAAAAATTGTTCTGAACTATAGAGTCATACACCTCCACCATAGCATCAACCCAGATGGGCTGCTACACTGCTTCCTCAAAGGAAGATGGCTCGGTCTTAACACATTCCCCAATGAGGTCCATGTACCCAGTGTACCTCTCAGGTGACCTCCTCTGTGTGCATTGAGAAGATGGTTCTCCCACATTCTCTCATACATCTGAAAACAATCTATCAGATTCTCTTGTGCGCCTCCATCCCTCTCTGGAAGACTCTACTTGAGTGGATGTCTCCACTCCTGGACCCTCTGGATGCAAATGCTCTACATTAGTCTAAGGCTCCTCCTCCTTAGGAAAGAACAATTCCTCCATGGCCTGTAGTTGGAGCTTCCTCTCAAGGGAAACTCACATAGCCTTCTACTCATGAAACTTGAGATCTTTTCGAACTATTGTCCTTTGATTGGTAGGCAAGTACACCTAATAGACATGGGGTGTATCAGTGTACCCCACAAGTATCCCCAACTCAACTGTTAGCTCAAGTTTCTTCCAGGCATCCCTGGTCACATGGAAATATACCAATGAACCAAAGATCTTGAAGTAACCCACATTTGGTCTCTTCCCAGAGGAAGCTTCCTCTGGTGTCTTCATCCCAAGTATGCAACACGGGCTTCTATTCTACAAATAGACCATTGTATTTCATGCCTCAACCCACAAATGAAGTGGTAGGCCTTGTTCATGCAACATCACCTAAGTTTCCCCCAAAATCATTCTTCTGTGGGTTATGAGGTGCCGTCAGCTCTCATTTAATTCCTTCTGCTCCACAGAAGTCCTTAAACTCTTGAGAGACATACTCTCCACCAGTATCGCTTCTCAAGGCTTTGATCTTCTTCCCTGACTCTTTCTCAACCAAAGATTTGAACTCACAAAGCTTTGGGAAGGTTTGGTCCTTATTTTGCATGAAATAAATCAAGCATTTATGAGAAAAATCATTAATGAAAATCACATAATATCTTTTCTTCATGGTGGATGCTGTTGGGAATGGTCCACAAAAATCAGTATGAATTGGCTCTAAGATTGCTTCAGCTCGTCTGTCTCGGTCATGAAAGGAATACTTGGCGTACTTTCCCAAGGTAGAACCTTTTCATGTGTCCAATGCTCAGGTTTACCTTTGGGAAGTCTGGTAGAGATGTATTGCATTATATTCAAAGCCCCATGATGTAAGTGGCCCAACTGCCTATGCCATAACTCGCCAATGTCTTGGCTTTGCACCAATTCTGCTTTCAAATTCAATGCAGCACAAACATCTACCTCTAGTTTATAGAGATTCTTCACTCGAATCCCAATCCTCTTGGTTTGACCCGTGGATATGTGTCTTAGGAACGCCTTTCATTTACTGAAGACAACATCATAGCCATTGTCTTCCTGCATCGCGGTTGATACCAAGTTCTTCTTTAGTCTAGGCACATACTTTACATAAGTCAAGGTGAGAGGAGCTCCATGCTCCCTCTAAAAAGCAATTTTGCCTTCTCTTGAAACACAATAATTCCCATCATCACCCATCTCTATGCGCATATTGAGGTCTTTCTCCTCCAAGGTACTAAATAAACTTTTATCGCCATTCATGTGGAACGAGGCACCACTATCCAGATACCAAACACAACCCACCATCGATGAAACCATGCATGCGATGAGGGTAAAATCCAACTCAAACTGAGAGGCTAATGCCTCACCTTCTGATCCTTTCGAGGATCCCTTCTTGGATTTCTTCAATGGACAATTAGTTGCATAATGGCCCATCTCATGACAATTAAAGCATCTCACTTTAGATTTGTCAATATTCTTTCCTTCATGAGAAGAATTCGATTTGGAATGGGAAGCCTTCCATTTCCCTTTACTTGCCTTACTTGCTAAGCCTAGATTTTCTTCATCATCGTGCTTAGATGAAAAACCATCTCTTGTGCTCCTCCTGATCTCCTCTTGCATCAGATCTGACCACAGTCATTTCCAATCTGGCAGTTTTCCTCTTCCATCCACAGAGTTTTGGTAGCTATTCTAGCTCTTTAGAAGACTAAGGAGAGCAAGACTTACCATATCATCATCGATTGTAGTTATCCCCACACTACCAAGCTCATCTCTGAAGGTGGTGAGATTGTTCAGATATGTAGAAATAGTATCACCCTTCTCCATCTTGATTTTCCGAAGCTTATCCTTGAGCGCTATTTTCCTCTGGTTGCTATTATTCTGATAGAGGTCTTTTAATGTATTCCACGTTGAAAATGGAGTCTCCTTCCCATGGAGACTTGACACAATATGGTCTCGAACTCCCTCTAGATGGATCGGTCTCGCCTTCGCCACACACTTCTTCCATTTAGCCAATTCTTGTGCATTAGCTGCAGTTCTCTTTGAGATTTCTTAATCAATGAAATCCTTAAAACCATTGTCTTCTAATACTTCTTCCATGCATTTTTTCCATGCTATGTAATTCGAGCCACCATCCACAGCATACTCAAGTCTCAAGCCATTGAACGCCATTGGTGAACTTTGAAGTATGATACGAATTCAATTTTTCATCTACAACCAAGAACTTCAAACTTTGAATATCCCTTCTTAGTCTACTGTTCATAGCTTCGATCACCTTTGCTCTGATACCATGTAGAAATTCTGACTGTAGATTAACTTGATTATGAAATATAACTAAAGAAAAATACTTATTCTACTTCTATAGTCAAACTTGCGAAAGTTTAATAGATTTGAGCAAGAACAAGTGGAACACATATAACAGAGAAGAAGAATCAATACACATGAAACAAAAAAGAATACTATGGGTAAAGACTCAGCTAAAAAACCCACTATTTGTATTATCATACAAGTGGAAATATCTCAATATTACACACAACTTTAGCTCTCACAGCTATCCCACTTTCAGTACAATCCCTCGCGCTGCTTATAGACAAAATAAATTTCTCATATGCCTTCTCCTATGCCCTCCAAGCCTCCTATTTCCTTGTGTTGTTTTCCCTGGGAGATCCAGCTATAACCTTGTCTGACACTGATCTCGCACACTACTCCAACACACTATAAAACTATGCAAATATCAAGGAATGAATTCCGTTTGCATGCAAGATATTTTCTTATAGGAAAATTCTTGCAACTGATTGTACACTGTCCCTGCATTTAATCTCAGCTAGGACTTTGTCTGAACTGACATGCATGAGTTATCAATGCCAGAATCTTCAGTTATCTGGAGTACACTATTTTGATACATGCATGCATTAATTAACTGAAGTCACAATTAGTTCCTCAAACTGTTTGGAACTAATTTAGCTGGACTTAACTCAGTTGACTGAGCTAACCAATTACAACTCAAATACAACTCATGCTTATCTCCTTAATTAAGGGATAATCTCCTTAATTTAAGGGATAACTGTTACGTGACTTCACAAAGACTTCTAGCTTGTATTTCTCCAACTAATTAACTCAAGATGAATTAATTAATTAATTTTCAAGCAATTGGTGAGACTAAATTTGAATTTTAATTCTCAATTTTAATTCAAGGACAAATTAAAATTAGAATATTCTTGTTGCCACATTTCAAAATTAGATACCATTTCTCTTAGCATGACTGCAAAGTCATCTTCAAATTCTTTGGAAAATCTAACTTTTGTAGCTACTATTGGTGGTTTACAATCAATAGGTATTTTATGAAAGAGTTGGTTAAATCTATTCATGAATTCACCAACATGTTCACAAGTGTTTCTCTTCAATTCTTCAAATTTAGTGAGAAAGTAGATAGGATCCTTCTTTACCCCCCATTGATTTAAAGATAATTATGAGCTCATTCCATGTTCTTATAGAGCCACGCATTATTTGCCTAAACCAAGTCCTAACATTTCCTTCTAAGGGTTGCACAAATAATCTCATATAAACATTTTCCTGTTCTATGTTCATATTGTCAGCCAAATCTAGGAAATATAATACATGATCTTTTGCTGAAGGACTAGTTTCTCCATTAAATCTTGGTAAATTGTTTAAATATCCATCAAGAAAATTCACCAAGTTTTGAGGGAGGAGTAGAGCAACATACCTTGCTTGTACAATGGATTGAAAAGCCATGACATCAGGAGGAGTGTGGGGTGACTAAGTGGATGATGATGAGGAGGAGGAAGATGATGAAGATGAAGGTGATGAAGATGAATTGGTAGGGGTATTAGTATGTGGAGGGGAGAAAGAGGGAGGATACCTCCTTGAAGATTTAAAAGGGGTTTAATAACCAACTTTTGAACTTCTGATGGAAAGTATTCCTTATTATCAAAGGAAGGATTTGAATAGACAGAGAATGTCTCTTCAATTTTAGTAGAAGTTGATGGAATAGAATAAGGAGTTGGAGAAATGAAGTCTGTAGGCTGGAATTCAGGGAAATGTGAACACAATTATCCCAGATGAAGGTGAATTTATAGTAATGGATGGGACTTGATATGACTCAAGTGATTGTATTAAAAAGGCTGATGGAAGATCTACTCCTCTTAAATGGAGTTCAGAAACCCTAGGAGGTAGTTCTGTCTAATGAGGATTGGATGGTACAAATGAAAACAGATCCATAGATGATATGTCTTCAGGGTGTAAAGCTGAAGAAGAAGAAGAGGTTTTATGTCTTCTCCTTAAAGAAGCTCCCCTAATAAGTATTTTTGAATCTCGTATGTTGGGTTGTGTTATATTCTTTCCATGACTAGCTCACGTAGTTAACTGGGGGGTTAGAGGGGAGTGGAGCCCCCCCTTCGTTGCACAGATTGTGTAGCGGGGGGGGGGTTACATGGGGTTTGAGGTGTACCCGTAACCCCACTTTATGGGGTTTGGGGCAACGCCCCATAAAATTTTGGTTTTGGACCCTATGTTAGGTTTGGCAGACCCACCTATGGTTTTGTGCACGATTTTCGTACATGTTTTTGGACGCAATGGTTTTCGGTCCATGGCTTTGGAAATGATGGTTTTTGGTCCATGGTATTGGATGCTTCAGCATGTATAAGTATGTACTGTAACATTGAAAGGAACATAATGTTAAATCAAGCTAGTAGTCCCGGTTTTGGGATCCACAGGAAAATATCTGTGTATATGTGTTTTATGTGTTATGCTATTGCATTGTTTATTTTCTGCATTTTAGAATTCGTATGCAGGTAATTTCTGTATGAGGTTAAAACCTACATTTGGTATCAGAGCTATTTTGGCTTCAAGGGGATGCCTTTGTTGTTGATGGGTTTGGCTCAGGCATGTGGTAGACCCTGTTTAGTGGGAGATCTGCGAGATCGATTCTAGTGGTGAAAGAAGATAGCAAGTAGTGGAAAGATAGAGATCGAGAGATTTAATGGTTAGAGTTTTGAGTTGTGGAAATTCAAGATGGAGGATTTGTTGGTGGATAAAGATTAGTGGATCACGGTAGATCCAGGTACTAAACCAATGGGGGTGTCTGATGAAGAATGGAAGAAGTTGGATCGAAAGGCAAAGAGCACAATACGATTGTGTGTCTCAAATTCAGTATTGCTGAATGTATCAGGGGAAGCTACAATGAAGGATTTGTGGGACAATTTAGGGACTTTGTACCAATATAAGTCTCTGGTGAATAAACTATTCCTGTATAAAAAGTTGTATAACCTGAGGATGAAAGATGGAGACTCGGTAACAGAGCATTTGAACACATTTGATACTATGGTAAGTCAGTTAGCATATGTTGATATTAAAATTTCAGATGAAGATAAGTGCATGAGTTTGTTGTGTTCTCAACCAGATTAGTGGGATTGTTTGGTCATTACAATAGGTAGCAATGCAACTCCCTTACAGTTTGATGAAATAGTCTCATTCTTCCTGACATAGGAGATGAGAGGGAAAAATATGGAGAGTTAGAATGGTGATGCCTTGTCAGTATGAAGACGGTCCTAGAACAGAAAAAAAAATAAGTCATTGAGTGGGAGATATCAATCTAGAGGGAGATCTAAATCTCCAAGGAAACCTATAAAGGTGGTGTGCTAGAAACGTGAAAAGAAGGCATTACAAAAGGGATTGTAAATCTAAAGCTCCTGATAAAGGAAAGGGCTCTAATGATGACCCTTCTGCAGAGGTGAAAACCACCTCAGATGAAGGTGGGGATATGTACTTGGCTTCTTCAAGTACACATGTAGATCATGAGGCATGGTTGATTGACTCAGGTGCATCCTTTCACTTCACTCCCCATAGACAGTGGTTCTACGAGTATGAGAAATATGATGGTGGTGATGTCTTCTTGGGGGATGACATGAAGGCTAGAATCATTGGTCATGGAAAATTAAAGTCGAAGTTGCAAGGTGGAAGGGTTAGAACACTTCTGGGTGTTCTGCATCTTCCTGCATAAGCCAAAAATTTGATTTCTGTAAGCAAGTTGGATGATGTAGGTGTAAAAACACTCTTCGAGAAGGATACCTACAAGATGGTTCAAGGATCACTGGTATTGATAAGGGGAGTTTAGACTAGAACTTTGTACAAGCTGCAAGGTAGCACTATTGTTGATGGATGCAATGGTTCTATGGTTCCTAAAAGTGGTGCAGAAAATCTAGTGGTCTCTGGAGAGAAGACCATGATGTGGCATCAAAGGCTTGGAAATATAAGAGAGAAGGGCCTTTGAATACTTCATGGTAAAGGTATGGTAGAAGGTATGAGTAGTAGCTCTCTGGATTTTGATTTCTATGAAAATTGTGTATATGGGAAGAAAAATTGGGTGAGTTTCCTCTCTGGTGGTAAGAGGGTGAAACAGATATTAGAGCTTGTGCTTAGTGATGTGTTTGGACCTATGAAGGTTCCATCACTGGGTAAGTCTGTGTACTATGTATCATTTATAGATGACTTCTCAAGGAATACATGGATATATTTCCTTAAGAAGAAATCTGAAGTCTTTGACAGGTTTAAAGAATTTAAATCTCCGGTGGAAAACCAAACAGAGAAGAAGATAAAGGTGTCGAGGATAGATAACAGTGAAGAGTTTTGCAGTAAGGAATTTGAAGAATTCTGTAAGAAGTGTCGTATAGCACGACAGAAGACTACTCCATATACACCTTAGCAAAACGGAGTTGTAGAAATAATGAAAAAGACATTTATGGAAAGGGCAAGAAGCATGCTCAGTGGTGCCGGTTAGGACAAGAATTGTAGGCAGAGGTAGTGGAGACAACATGTTACCTAGTCAATAAGTCACCTTCATTAGCGTTGGAGGATAAGACTCCACAAGAGGTATGGACTGGTAAGAAACCATCTCTTTCACATCTAAGGGTATTTGGGTGTGATGCATATGTACATGTTCCAAAGGAGAAACAAATCAAGTTGGATAGTAAATTTGAAAAGTGCATCTTTGTTGGGTATAAGGATGGTTTAAAGGGTTATAAGCTTTGTAACCCTGTAACAAGGAAGGTTGTGTACAACTGAGATGTGGTGTTCAGAGAGGTAAAATATGTTATTAAACATGAAATCTAACCAAAGGAACCTAAGAAGATAGAGTTTGAGCTAAAGGAGGAAGAATCATACTCTATAGTGTAGGAGGAATCAGAAGATGAAGAGCCACAAACTCCAGGTGTGAGAAGATCAGTTCGAGAAAGAAGGCAGCTAGAGAGGTATAGTCCATCTGATTTCTGTTCAAATTTTGCTTTATCTATTATTGATGATTATCCTAGAACTATGAAGGAAGCAATAGATTCAAAGGATGACAAACTCTGGAAAGAGGCCATGGTTGATGAAATGGCATCTTTACACAAAAATGAGGCTTGGGATTTGATGGGGTTACCGGCTGGAAGGAAACCCAGTGGCAGCAAATGGGTGTTCAAAAAGATGACAAATTCAAAAGGAAAGGTGGAGAAATACAAAGCTCCGTTGGTAGCAAAAGGTTATTCCCAGGTACTGAGAATTGATTTTGGTGATATTTTTTCCCATGTTGCCAAGGTAACTTCTATTAGATTATTTTTATTTGTTACTACTGCTTTTGATTATGAGGTAGAATAGATGGATGTGAAGACAACATTTCTTCATGGGGGTCTAGAGGAGGAGATCTACATGAAGCAACCTGAAGGTTTTGCGGTGAAGGGTAAGAAAGAACTAGTATGCAAGTTAAAGAAGTCTCTGTATGGGTTAAAACAATCACCAAGGATGTGGTATCAGAAATTTGATACATTTATACGTGGACTTGGCTTCACCAGAAACAAAGTAGATCACTGTGTGTATTTTAAATTAATTGGTGACCGTGTTATTTATTTGGTCTTGTATGTGGATGATATGTTGCTAGTTGGAAATGACAAAGAAATTTTCTAGGATTTGAAGACCCAATTGTCCTCCAAATTCAACATGAAAGATCTTGGTGCTGCAAACTATATTTTGGGCATGGAAATTAAAAGAGATCATACAAAGAGGAAGCTTTGGTTAAACCAGAGGAAGTATGTTGAGACAATACTGCAGAGGTCTAATATGCAGGATAGTGAACTGGTGAAGGTTCCTATTCCTGTAGGTGAGAAGTTACCTGCTAAACAATGTCCCAAGACACAAGAAGAGGAAGAGGACATGTCCCATGTTCCATATGCAAGTGCAGTTGGTAGCCTAATGTATGCAATGGTATGTACTAGACTAAATATTGCACATGAAGTGGGAGTATTGAGCAGGTTTATGTCAAAACCAGGGAAGGAGCACTGCACAACAGTGAAGCAGGTTTTCAGGTATTTGCATGGCACTAGTCCTTATGGTTTGTGCTACCAAGGAAGACCAAGATTGGACAAAGTGTTGGATATTCATGGCTTTGTTGATGTAGACTGGGCTAGAGATTTGGATCAGAGAAGATCTACAAGTGGGTATGTGCTTAGCCTATTTGGAGGTGCAGTAAGTTGGATGAGTAAGAAACAATCTATAATGGCACTATCAACTACAGAGGTAGAATACATGGTAGTCACTCATGCAAGCAAGGAAGCAGTTTGGTAGCAGAGATTACGTTCAAGTATGGGGTTAGTACAGGAAGCTATAAGGATAGATTGTGAGAGCCAAAGTGAAATTTTCTTGGCAAAGAACCCTGCATACCATTCAAATACAAAGCACATTGATGTTCAATATCACTTTGTGAGGGATATGATAGAAGACAAAAAGGTGTTGCTAGTA
>APFE031207148.1:20619-84575 GCA_000404065.3 Pinus taeda | reverse complement strand
TTTGGACCCTATGTTAGGTTGGGCGGACCCACCTATGGTTTTGTGCATGATTTTCACACATGTTTTTGGATGCGATGGCTTTCGGTCCATGGTTTCGGATGTGATGGTTTTTGGTCCATGGTATTGGATGCTTTGGCATGTATAAATATGTATTGTAACATTGAAAGGAACATAATGAAAAATCAAGCTAGTTGTCCTGGTTTTGGGATCCAAGGGAAAATCTCTATGTATATGTGTTTTATGTGTTATGCTCTCGCATTGTTTATTTTCTATGTTTTAGAATTTGTATGCATGTAATTTTTGTACGGGATTAAAACCTACATGGTAGAGGTTTAACAATCTTGGAAAAAGAACATGATCTAGTATGCTTAAAAGGAGCTAGCTTGGACCAGTCGAATCGCCAGGTGAAATATTTTCACCTATATCTTTCCTTTATTCATCTTAAAGGAAAGGGAAAATCGTTGCCGCAGGGAAAATCTAGCTTTCAATCCTTCGCTCCACTGTAACGACACCAATCTGATGTTTTCCTTTGAGATAACATAATGTAAATTAGTTATTCCAAAGAATATATAATATTTTGTTGTTTTAAATGATTGGATGACGAGTGAGCGATTTTATAAACATGTGCTTTAAACTTATATAGATTCTTAAGTAAAATAAAAGGTTGTTCTTTAACTTCATAGGGTTAGTTTGATTTTAATGGGATGGAGAAGTAGAGTATGGAGAGGTATAATTGATTTGATATTCAAAATGAGTATTTAACCATTTATAAGAAGAAATTAAGAAAGTAGTGCTTTCTTAATCAACAAAATATAATCAAACTATTACAGAGATTTAATGTAATTTATATTCAAGGAGGAATTTACAATAACAAATAGTTCCATAAATTATTCTCTTATTTAATTTACAACTTCATAGAGGTTTGAAAATGAAAATGAAATTCAATTAAATTTTAAAGTGAATAACTGCAAAAGACTTAATTTATATGAAGAAAACATAATGAATAAACAAGATGAAATACAACTCAGTAAGAGACAGACCATATGAGGTAAATCCAAAATATTTTATTATTTCAAAAATACTCCAGCTTAGTACAAATCTATTTGATAAGTTGTTTAAGGGTTCAACCCTTAATAACTCAAAGGATGAGTTATTTATACAAAATTTTACAAAATATCTACAATCTATTTGGAATGGAATACCAAAATAATACAAAATTACAAAAATAGAACAATATAATAGGAACCGAAAAACTACTAAAGAGGTGGCTCTATCCTTTGGGGATCTATTGATGATCTAGCCTGAAAAAACTAATGAGTTGTCGTGAAAACACCTTTGATTTGTTCTGCTATTGAAAATGAGAAATTACACAATTGTTTCACACAATTGATCCCATATTTGTTCACTTGGGATTTCTACATTTACCATCTTTCTAAATGTTTCATCCACCTCTTTGTATCTCTCGAAATTAGGAGTGGTGAGAAACAAGTGTTTGATTTCATGTAATATGGTTAAATCAAATTCCAAGGAATCTAGAAAATCCCTCCCTATTATTTGTCCTTTAACTCCTGTGGATTGGCTCTGTCTACTGCAATATCATATAAATCCTTGCAATAATCATCTAATATAATCAACTTATCATTCAAACCTACTAATCTTGTCAATTCTTTCTCATTTGAAACATTTATTTTGAATGAAATCTATTGCTGGAAACATACAGGGTTTGACACTTAGTTTCTAATTGATTGATCAAATTCCTTTTCTGTAATACCTTCTTGATCTCTAAGATGGTAGTTGTTCTGTCAGAGATGTTTATTTATTATCATTTTTATTTTCTCTTTGAATTTAAAACCTTGATCATATCTATGGCTTTTTCTTGCTTGATCTTCAAGGCTAATCTTTGTTCTTCAATCACTACTCCATGTATCTCTTTGCTGCTAAAAGAGAACATGTATGGATGGCCATGGCTCTGTCATGGATTGGCTGATTTGTGTCCAAATACTTTCCTTGGCATGAGAAAAAGTGTCTAGCATCAGGGAATCACTCTCCTACTTCTGCATTTTAAGTTCTAATTTGTGAGTTTTCTGCATTTCTTGCAGATACAAAGTATCATTTTGCACTTTCTGTAATTCTAGATTTTGGAAATTTTGAAGTAGTTTCTAGTTTTCCTTCTTTTGTATTGACAGTTCCTATGCTAATCTGGTTGGATCAGCTTCTGTTGATGTAAAATCAATGGTTTTTTATGACAAAATAGGCTCTATACCCGCAACTGCTATTGGCACCACTGTGAGTGGCACCATGAAAAGCTGTGTTGTTTCCTTCTCCTTCAACAACTCCGCAATCTATTCTTCCATTTTATTCAACTGTATATTCTGCTCAATGATAAGATTGAGAATATCCTCCTTTTTTTGTTGAGTTTCTACCATATCCTTGGCCAAATGATCTTCTGTTTAAGGAAACTTTAATTGTTTCTTGAATATAACAATGTGTACATCCTTACTTTTAAGGAGTAGTTCTACAACTTTTACATCTTTGGGATCATATCCCACTTTAATCACAAAGTCCTCTAGTGATTTTATTTTGTTATAGTCTAGCTAGAGAGGAATTATTTTCTAACTTAATTTCGGACTGAACATTTGATACAGCAGTCCTAAGTTTAGATAGACACATGGTTGTAGTTGTCATAGTAGAAAACACATCTCACCAGTTTGTCCGTGCATATCCATCTAGTCAATTGGATGGATTTGATTGGTGTCAAATGAAAACAAAATATTTTTGTAATCATATGGTGATTTAGGAAATGGAATATGGGCTTGTAAGAAAGCCATTTTCATCCTACCTTTTTCACTGTCAAAAGCATAAAGGAACTTATGTTGGGATGTTGAAGTTTACTTCTAGAACTGGCCATACACATTGGACTTTAAAGCCTCATTCTTTTGCTTAATTTGTAGGAACCTTGAAAATATGTTTTAACCATCTGAAGTGCTGGTTCTTGTTAACTGAATAATTTCTAGAGGGTCTCTAGAAGGTGAAGTTGTAGGAGAAGTGGTTGAAGTAGTAATTGTGGGAGGAGTGGTTGAAGTACTAACTCCTGCTGATGTAGACACTTCTGGATCTCCAAGATAAATGATCATTGGTGGACTCTCTATTGCTAATGCGACCAAGCTGACCTTAGGGTTATTTGGTTGAAAAATGAATCCTTTCAGAACACATTCAATGGATGAATTTTCCTCTCTAATCATTTTCTGTTGCTTTCTCTAAGAAACTAGAGTCTGTTCAGTTGGAGTAGACACAACTTGCTCATCTACTTCTTGAAGAGTCCCATCAATCCATGTTTCTTGATTCATATTTTTTTCACCTTTTGGCCTTAGAGTATGGTTATCAAGAGTCACCTTGAAGCTAACCCTCAAAATAGAAATGATGCCAAAAGGATCACAGGACCAGGTGAAACTAGGCTGGAAATTCATTTTTCTCAATAATGTATCTACCTCAACACTAGCTGATCTGGTGTTGCAAATAAATGAACCAATCTATGATTTAAGCTTGAATTGTGTTGGCTTAGTGGGGCGTGACCCAGGTTGAGAAGTGGTTTAGCCAAGAAAATCCTGGTACTATTGGCCCTTTCATCAATAGTCGACATTCATACAAGTATTTATCAATTGTGTGCAGTAAATAAATGGAGTAAAAGTAATGCATAACATCAAACTATGGATTCAAGAATAGATGCATGGACTAAACTTCTCTTTATTAACTTTCAATCCCATGTACAAACCCGACTCTACCCTATGCACTCAGCTGCAGGGGTCCGTGCACTCTGTTGCGGACTCCACTAGGCCTCTACACACTTAGCTGCAAAGCCTCCTCCTACTACTATGACCCAGTACACTTTAGATTCAACTCTAACCTCGAACCATGCCTTCGCTATTCTCTCCATGAGTACGTTCTTTAAACTTAGAGCCTCGCCCTATTTATACAATCCCATGGTCCACGGACCATGTCTAGGCTGACACAACTTTACATTAAATTACAATATTTAGGGTGGACACCCCTATGACTCATCCTAGACTTCATGCTCTGTGCTTGCAATTAATGGAATCTTATAATATAATTGACCAAAACTTGGGATTTAAGTCCGAAAACCATGTTGTGAGGGATCCCAAGCCCAACAGGCCCACAACACAATCATCATGACTCATCCTGAGTCACTCTACTAGTGCAGCGATCTTGGCATGGAGACCCTCCAACTGTGCCTGTGTTGTGCGAAGGTCTGCAATGCACTGTTCTTCCGTCTACTCGTTCTTATCTACTCTTTCGGCTGAATGCTCGCCATTAGGGGAAATACCCATCTTAAGGCATGCATCACCTTCATCTGTGGAAGCTTTCCTTTAATATCGTCAGTGATGTTGAAGGCCTCATCAATCCAAGGCTAGATGCCCGCTTTAAGTACTGCCTCTTTCTATTGTGCGGTATCCACCTGTTCCTTCAACACCTTCAGCCAACCATTGTGTCAGGGAAACTATTTGCACCATTTTGTGTACATTGTCATACTGCACTTGAAGTTCCCATGCCTCTATTTCTAGGTGCTATATGGTGGGGTCCTCCTGTAAGGAAGTGAGGACCATGAAGAATTCTTCCAACATAGTAGTACAATTTTGCATTGCCTATCCTATTTCCTTGAGCCATTTTTAGATAACACCAATGCGTTGTTCCCAAACTTTTGGGGGTGTGGATGAATATGCCTTTAATTGTAGTTCGGCAATCTAATGGTTGAGTTCAAGTTGTATCCTTGTTTCTTCCTCCTTTCCCTCGTAGAATCCACTGGCCAATCTATGAATTTGCACTCCAACTGGGAGGTCTGTCGTAATTTCTAGCTCTCAAACACGGTGACATGCTTCCTCTACCAGTTTGTCTAGTTGCTGATTTTGTGCTAGCACTTCATTACATTGTACACTAAGCTACTCGATGTTGATTCTCTGTTCGCTAAGCATCTATACTGTGCATCCTTCCCTAGTGCGGGGTTCCACTATCACTCTATCCTATACCTGGTATAATGTATCCCATGGAAGGGCAACCAAGTTTAGGCCAAGTCCCTTGATTTGGCTCACCATGGCTCTGTCCTCCGTGATTTCTATTGTTAGTGCTTTTTCTAGTAGCACGATGGTGTTAGCCATTTTGTCCTGCAGCAACTGCTTCGATGCCGATGTACCTGCAGTACCGTATGTGGCTACTATTCCCTCATATGGGGGCCGCACCTAAAGTTCCTACAGTTTGGCCCTAAGGACCCCCAACATATTCTTCTGCTCCATCATTGCTTCCTGGAGTGCTTCCCTGGTGACCTTACGAAATGTGTCACCGATGTCATAGACATCACCCTCTATCAGTGTAATAGGTTCACTGTCCAATTCGGAATCCTTGGTCTTCTTCCGTGGGCCTGCTTGTTCCATACCATGCGACTGTTTCGGTTGTGTAGATGTCTTACTTGGGTCTGTGCCTTTTGCTGTGTCCTCTATTCCCTGTCTCATGGTCAAGTTCGAGCCTCCTTCCTCTCGTCATTGTGGCCCCTATTCCCTATGCTATTGTTGCTTTTTTGATGGCCTTACTCTGCTCTATGGTGGCCTTCATTTCCTTGCGGACAACCCTTACCTCCATGGCCAACTGCTCGTTGCGCTTCTGTTGAGCCAACAGCTTGGTGGTATCCTTCTGTTTTTGTACCGCTACCTTATGGTGCTCTCCTAGATGCAGGGTGCACCACTCAGGAGGCCATGAGTCGATCACGGCGAAAAAACATCATTAATCATAATGAAAGGAAGTTTGGTTCAATCTTGCACTGGATCCTTATGTGCCTTAGTATACACATTATGCATATCTGCCTTGAAGTCTGCAATGCTTTGTAGACTATTGTACACTATGGGGGATAGGCATAGCCTTCTGTTAATCCACATCTAAATGCTTGCCTCCATGAGCAGCCAGAAGATCGTAGTCTCATGGATCCGCATGGTGTCCTTTGTAACCCAAAGTGACGCATATTTGGCAGCCTCCATAAAGTCCTATTCAATATGAGGAAACTGATTGTCCTTCGGTGTTTCCCCTGTCACTAGTAATATGGACAATACAAACCACGCGTAGTGGAAGGTCTTGCCCTGCTCCTAAGCTTCCTTACAATTGGTCAAAAACTCCTCACAAAGGAACTTAGCCTAGTTGAACTAGACCACCTCTGCACATTGTTCGGCCAATGCAACCACAGGCGTTGGTACCTCGTCACCGTGACATTTTCTTATCACCTTTCCAGCCAATAGTTGGGTGGCTATGTGAACCCCTTTGTCTTTAATGCTACTAATGACATAGCCTCTCTTCTTCTTTCGCAATTTATAATTATTTTTCATGGCCTCTGTGAGTGCCAAATCTCTGCTTTTGCCAGTTATGTCTGCAATGTCCTTTCCTTTATAGGGAAGCTGAGAAATCCTATTGATAAGCTTTGCTGTGATAGGAATGGGCTCCTCCAGCCACAAGTACCCATCGATACCAGGCAAAGCAACTGCCTGATGACAAAGATCGTAATCGATGTGTGGTGAAAATGTGGAATCCATAGTAGGTGGAGTAGCCCAACCTTCTCCACACTGCACAACCATTTCTACGGTTCTGGTATTGTAACAGACCCCTCCTTGCTTTGTCTCATGAGGTTATGAGTTTGTAAATGTGGGAACTTTTCACCATCCGCGAGGTCCCAATCTTCAAATTTCATTGTGGGCACTAAGCCTAGGGCCAAGCGTTCGAATAGAACTTCCTTTAGGAGGAGCAGGGTTTGGAGTGTGCTCTTAGTGGCATCCAAATCCTTGGGTACCTTAACTTTTCCTTTTTGTGGGGGAACATATTCAGGCAATTGTGTTATAGCGCACGCCGACTGGATATCTTCTGTCATCTCTTCACCCACCTCTATCTCATCTACAAGGGCATATAGGTCCTCCTCCTCATTGTCTATCTCAAGGTTGATAGCCTAGCCCTTTTCCTCCATTAAAAGTTTACCAAACTGTGATTTTGTGGGGAAATGCAGACTGGTGCTATTGTCTGCTTCTCCTTCTTCGGCCTCAGCATCCAAGGTGATTTCGAGATTTCTGGTGCATTCTCCACTAGCGCCAATAGGGCTCTACACGGGTTCCTCAATGGTACTTTCGACAAAACCCACACCTCTCCTAGTAGTTGTCATCTTGTTCGAGCTGTCTGTAGTTTTTTGTGACTTTGGGGTCTCAAACACTGGTTGGCGCTCAACACTCTGTGCTCTTTGTAATAGCTCAAATCTCAAACCAACATGTGTTGTCTTGTGGCCAGTATTGGTAGTTTTATAACATCTTTCAAATTTGAATTTGACCATTCCCCCCATTTTTGAGTCATTAATACATTCTTGATGGAAGATCGTCCCAGATCTAGCTCTGACTTCATGTATTAATTTCCTGACACCCACTCCTCTTTGGCTTAAATTGGACATCTTGTCATGATCAGTGACACCAACGGTCACTACCAAGCCTACTTTCACAACAACGCAGCCCCATGTGTGCGAGAAAAACCCTTATGACATGCCAATCCTACGTGCAACCTATTTATCACACAGCTCCCCCACAAACTCTTTTATAGTCCCGCATGCTCTTTCAACTATTTGGAGCACTAAGACTGTGCTCCATATAGCTAGTTAGGTGGTTGTACCACCTGTGCAAGACTTCAATTCACCTTCTCACCTAATCCATGGGAACTCCTCAATTACCCTCACAACAGTCAGCACCGCGCATTCTTCCTTATGCGGTCCACACCCTAGGTACTTTGTTTGGTAAGGTGGTAGCAGAGTCACAAATTTTCGGCGACAATCTTCTAATGCAATAGTATGGTTGTATGTATGTTGTCTTGTCATTCTTAGTTTATCGATGAGACATGCTTGTGCGATTTTTTTTTCTAGTTTTTTTATCTCTGTGCCCATTAACATACTTTTCTTCCTTCTTTGTACTCAATCTGCTTTGAGTTCAAGATGTTTAAGGTCCCCTCACCAAATGGCTTCCTAAATCTGCATATGTTTAGCCTCACATAGCTGTATAATTCCTTTTTCCTGGTCCTCGTGTACTATCACATTTGTGGGAGATATTGTGTGAGGATCCCTTTCCTCCAAAATTATGGTCTCGACTCTGCTCCTCAGCTTCGGAATCATCTCTGTGCTTAGGTTTTTTCACATGGCCCTATAGGCCTGTCAAACCTGTTATAGACATATTTGGGCATTGTAACCCCAAACACATATGTACATAAACCAAGGGCTTCTGAGTCCCTAAAAGTGTTGTTACATGCCCTAAAGGAACAAGGTCAGCTGATTACATCATCTCCCAGAAGTTCTCCACAGAAAACTACTCAAAACTGGTCAAAACTGGACCATACAGATTGCCCAGTGCTAAGGGAGCGATGCATCTCACCTGCTCAGTGTAAAAAGTGTGATGCATACTGGAAATCCCTTCTGTAGGGTGTGATGGGCGAGAGTAGACAAATGGCAAAGACAGTTTGCAAGGTGGATGATCACGGAATCTTCTAGAAACTTCTCCTGTGACACTTGCCTCTTTGAATTAGCCCAAAAATGAGTAAGAGATCATCAATCTCCAAGTGGAATCAGGGACCATCAGAGAGAGGACACTAATAAAAATCCTAGAAGCTGACTCACCCTCTTACAATCATCTATATGTGGATCCCTCATCCTAGAGATCCAAAGGCTGGAATCTTGTATCTTATAAGGAAGTGTTGTTGGTGTCCTGGTGCAATATCATAGTGTTGGGTGGTCTAAGCTTTTCATGAGGTGAAGAAGGGCTTTCATGTTGGGAGGATGACACTGGGTCATATTAATGGGTTGTAGTCCTCTATTCTAATCTCTATATCAATAAAGGTATTCAAGTTTTCCTCCACATTCTTGTATGTGGTCAATATATATCTGGTCCTATATTGTTAATGACTGTAGTTCTTTGCACTTTGAAGGTATTATGCTACTTTGACTTTACAGGTACTCTTTGAAGCAGAGTAATCAAGGGAGGAGTGACAAAGATCTGTCAAAGGGGAAAAGGAACAAATAGAGAACCAAGCAAAAGATCGAGGTTGGTATTCTTTTCTCCTCTCCTATCTACTTCTCGTAAAGGAAAATGAAAGTAACTTTAATCTATTTATTTCTAAGATAGCTACCCATCTTAGTGGGACTAATAGCTCTGCATAGACACTAGATTTCTCGATAACAAAATGGCGACTCCACTGGGGACCGAATAGCTTGTTTGCTTTTCTATATTTGTTTGCTTTATAAACTTACAGACGGAGCATGAAGTCAAGCCAACTAGCCTTCAAACTGTTTTTGCTATGCAAGTTCAAAGTAGATCAATGCTACTTCAGTCTATCTCCCGGTTTTGTTTATAAACTGAACAATTGATTTTCAAACATCCTAATTGCCCTGGTGGTGGCTCAAGTAGCCTCATTAGATAAGCCCCTGTGATTTGAATTTACTGACTATCATTAGCTCGGCCTAAATCCCTAAACTAAACTGTAAACTGTGACCTAGAAACAAGTTTAAGTCTCATCCCTAGACCATCGCACCTTCTCCTCTTGGGAACCTAGATGCATTGCACCTCCTGTGCGCAGTAGGTAAGATGCATTGCTCTTTCCTTGTGTTAGAGGTGCGATGATCATATAAGACCTCTTCTGCTTCCAGATTTTGGTTTTTTGTTCACTCTCTTTAGCTTTCTTCAGGAGTTTTGTTGTCTGTGATCCGTATACCTCTGTGGAAACTCCCTTCCTTTGCATAATTTAGCCTCCATAGTACGAAGAATTGTAAATGTTTTTATGTATTGTTCGCCATTTACGATTCTCCTTTATAAAGAAGTAACATAATCAAGATGTTGTCTTTTGATTTGGAAGTGTCACTAGTGTCATTTTCAGTCAAAGAAAATAATTCTATTGTTCTTGATGGCCGATTACACTGTTACTCTTTTATTTGATTTGAATTAGTAGTTTTTCAAATGTCGAAAGCAATTTTCAAGTTCAAAATCGTAAAGTGTCGTCATTATCTTCCTTTCATCTTTTGAAGAGAAATTTGTTAGTACTATCACTTGAAATGATTCAGATTTGTACTTAGCATTCTTTTTGTCATTCACACATTAAGAAAGCGAAAAACCAATACATGCACATGCATTTGCATCTAGACTGCTTGTCGATTTTGATTTAGGACAATGCATCTATTGTGTGCTCTTTGCTCTTTGTTGAAAGAATTCCACTTCTCTTTCCTTAGTAGCTAGGATTTTCATTGCAAAAAGAAGATTAAATGTTTGTTTATCATCTTAGATTGTATTTTAGGAATTGTATATCTACATCATGTGGTGAACCTGAAAGGCAAACTTCTTGAGAAAGATCAACTGTAAAATAAATTCAATGAACATAAAGACGCTTTGGAACCTAATGCACAACATTTAGAAGTCTAGGCTAATGACGTATTCCGATGTCGTAAATCCTGGTAACTATCACTTTCATCGTAGGTTGGGTGATTCCTCCTCTTTAAGATGACAAGTGCCAGTATAGACTTGTGCTCCCACGTACCTTCGAGTGTATATTGGGAGACCACAACATGCTATATCCTTTATCCTTAGGAATTCGTGTCTACCGTCCTATCCATTGCAATGCACTGAACACAACATTCAAGAAGATTGATTTTCATACCGTAAAAAGTATTTTGCATTTTTGCGATTGGTTTGGTAATCCCTCTGTCTAGATTTCCAGAGTAGTCTCTTTCGTTCCTTTTCAGACTCCTTAAAGGAAAAGGTCCATCTGAGCACTTGTCACTTCAGGTTCATTAAAAATCGAAGGTGACTAGAGTCATCTTTAGCTTTTTATCAACTCTTAAAAATTGAAAAAGAAAGTTGTGTCAAAGCGTCTAAAATTTATTTTAATCGGAATAACATCATTGTTCCCTCGTTGTTCTTAGGTTGAGAAAAATGGAGTCCACCAACCAAGGATTTCCCCTTGGGGGAAATCCTAGTACTTTCTCCTCTTGGGGATATGTTGGTGCACCTCATATGGCCACATTGTCCCTCCCAAGACTAAAAATTGGCTTGCCCATATGGCTCTTCTCGACCTCTGTCATTCAAACCGCCGCGGTTCTTGAATAATCAAGTCAGCAACTAGATGATACTAGAGTTACCCCCCAACCTTCTGCTTCATTTGTTTCTCCCTCCCTGCCTTCCTCTTCGCTTGGTGAAGTTGGTAAAGCTAAAAACCAAGTAACTAAGAAGAAGAAGAAAGGGAAGGAGAAAAAGAAGAAGGAGCGAAAGGCGAAAAGGGGAAACCATGCATCATCTAGAGAAAATCCACACACTGCACCATCCAAACCCAAATCTCCATGTGTCATTTGCAAAGGGGACCACTATCATCAAGATTTTCTTTGCATCCCTTGGATCTTAAGGAAATGGTCTCCTCATTTGCACAATCCAGTGTCATCAACCTCTCATGATCATGTTGAGAGTACACCGTCAACTAGTAAAAATGAAGTCTCTGAATAGAAAGGAAAATGTAAATTTCCTTGCAAACTAGGTGAAGGTGATCATGCCGTCCACCATTGTCCCTTCCTGGATGAAGCTAAAAGAGTCTTGGATAACTGTCCTGCTTGACTGCTATGGCTTCCTTTGGGTACAAGAAACTCTTGCCAAGTCCATCGCTAGTTGAAAATCCAACCGACAAAACTTTGTGGTCGGTCGAAGCATCTATGATTAAAGATAAACCATCTGAATCCATACCAGATGAAAGTCAAAAGGTTGAGGCGATAGTCGACCCAGTCTTGTCTTCAGAAGGTCCATCTTTAGATGATACAGTCATCGAAGAGAATGAGAATTACATCGTTCAAATTAGTTTTGTAAACACAGACTCTGATGAACATGGGGGCAATCTACCTATTCCTTTACCACAGGAAGAAAGTTCATCAGGGTCATATCCGGCCGTTTATTTGGTCCCACCTCCGAGCAACCTAGTCATTTCCTTCGATTGGAATCTACTAGGCAGACCCCGTTTACCATCTAATGTACCATTCTGAATCATTGTACAAGCTTACAGAATGGTCATGGTTGATACAATCCTAGATGAAGGGGCTTCTGTGAGTATCCTTTCCTCAACTTCTTGGAAAGCGCTTGGTTGACCATCGCTTCTGCCTGAGATGCGAAATCTAACAGGCTTTGACAAAGGAACCAATCGACCGTTAGGGATCCTTCTGAGTTTGCCTATAACTTTGAGAGGGAAAACCATGTATCTGAATGTAATGGTAGTCCAGGGACCTTGAGATTATAATATTCTCCTTGTGCGTGACTATATTTATAGCATGGAAGCCATTGTCTCCTCACTCTTTCGAGTAATGTGTTTTCCGCATGAAGGCTGAGTGGTCCAGCTCGTAGACCAACTTTCATTCCCTAGCTCACACATAGCTAATAGTCAAATTCCATCCCTAGCTGGTCTTTTCATGCAAGGAATATCTCATCAATCTCCAGTCCATCCACCTAAAGAACGCGAGTAATTCAATGGCCATGACTGAAACTGAGGGGGCATGCGCCCTGGTCTGCTTCAGCAGGAAAACTTTAGGTATAGGGTAAGTTTATGCGAAAGATATATGACTAATTTGATACACTCATCCATTTAGGAAAATGGGATTAGACCAGAATAATATACCTCCATTAGAAGGTAGGCCTTTCCCGATAGAACAAATGTTTTTTCTGCAAATTGAAAGGTAACCTGGAAACTCTACTTCACTATACTCGAGGGCATGCAACCCATTTTTGTGCTCAAGTGAAAAGCGGCTAGCATAACGCTAACCCCATAGTTTTGCTGACTTCAACTACTTAAGTTAGGTGATTGTTCGAATCGACCGTTCAGCTTTGCAGGGCCCAGATGGCACCAGCAAAGTAAAGGAAGTGTTTTCCTACCTGACCTCAGTAGTTAATTAACCCCCAGGACAATAGTTGGTCATTCCTAGCTTGCATGTGAAAGGGAGCGGAGCAAAGTTTCAAATGGTGAAAGCTCCTTAAAAATTGAACCCATCGGTGAGACATCCTTATTATACGACTGGCACGAGCAGTTTTTATGTGAAGTTCAAGCTCGTTAAAAATTAAACCTAAGAAATGAGCAAATGTTCCTCCACAGTTTAAGCTCATTAAAAAATGAAACAACCTATGGTAAATAACCATTGCGAATGCATTATCATCAACTTCTGAGCCCTAGTCGTGTTCTTACCATCACCTCCACTCTATTTGGCCAATCATACGCCTCCATTTGATTGTTTACCCTTTTGAGGAATCGCTGCGAAGAGTAATTCTATTAGCCATCCTTGTGACATTGCCATGATTGGAAAATTCCAAACCTTACCTAGAATTAGCAGCTACCCAAAAATATCACTCATTCCTCTAAGATGAGTCTCCTTTATGCTCTTTTCACCTGACTTGTAAAATGTGAAAAGATTGTCGAGCAGTTGGCCTCTCCAGCTTGTTAAAGCTACCGGGAGTGCTATCGCTCCTCTAGATTTTAATCTTTTTGGACCTGAGGGATTATTACACAAAAAGATCGAGCACTTGTCTTGTTCGGCTCATTAAAACTATCGAAAATTCATCCCATTCGCATTATTTTTTACTTTTTCAGACTTAAGGGATTATATGACGATAAATGATTACTGGATTTTCCTTTCCATCCTCCTTCAAACTCTCTAAAATTGAAAAAGGACCGAGTTATCTTTGTCATTAAACTTGTTAAAACCAATATCGACCAACTTGTCCAAGAGACAAGAATGAGTTTCATTGTCGCTAGGCTCGTTAAAACATAGCGACGGGTTTGCCCAAAGGGCAAATTATAAAACAAGCATATGTTATCTTCCTCAAGCTTGATAAAAATAAAGAGGTACTGGTTAGCAATGACTGGGGAAAATTGGGAAAAAAACTTGAAGAGACTTTATTGGTAGCGAGTTGCTCTTAAACATGACACTTTCACTCCATCACCAAGATTGAGTCGGGTTGGGTTATTTCATTCGCCAGTCATATTAGTATTGGTCCATCGTACCATCCATATTTTAGGTTAACACTACCAATCCATTTCAGTGTCACCGATATGTTCAAGAGAAGTTGATCAGAGAATTGACCAACCCAGCATGTGTCTCACCCACTGCAATACCTTCACGCTTCATTCTTTCATGATCGCCACCCTAAACCCTGTATCATCAGATCATTTTCACCTCCACAAAATCATTTGCTCCATTTCGTGTTGTAGATGCGGGATTCATTGATGCCCTCCTATGATGGGTTACTTCTTGTTGACGACAACTCATTATCCAAGAATTCAACCTAGGAACAACCCTTTCAGTGCTTTGAAGCTTGCATGCCTCAATGGCAAGTTTCTCACTTCCGGCGACAAGTTTACATAAATGGTCTTCGACCGAAAGATTTTGCGTGGTGTTCGACGCCAAGTCCCTTTTTCACACCACATGAATTGTATTGTATTCCATTGAGGGTCATCATCATTATCGGTGATTCCTCTCATGCCTGTTAACAACTTACATCATTGGCTGGTAGTGAGGCGATGTCTTTCCATGTTTGACTCTAGAACATTTTTCACGTGGATCAACTTGTACTTTGGGTGAAGATTGGATGAGTTTGAAGACCCCAGATCTAGTTTCATCCATCCGGGATGCGATATATTCAGGAAAATAAAGACATCAAATGTACATCATTGCTGCATAGATGATCATCCAAATCAAAGGATGATGGCTCTACCAGAATCATCAATCTGCAACACAGATGATTGTCTATCCTATGTACATGAAAATGAACTTATAAAGCTGGTGGGAATGCTCTCCTCAGCTATATCATGAAAATGTTATGAAGATAATGTATTGTATTGTATCTTATTATAGGTCACCTTCTAGTTCGAAAGAACCTCGGATCCTCATGATAAACCATTTCACCCGACATCAAAAGATTTGTGACCTCACATATTAGGGGGCAACTGTTATAGACATATTTGGGCACTGCAACCCCAAACACATATGTCCATAAACCAAGGGCTTCTGAGTCCCTAAAAGTGTTGTTTCATGCCTTAAAGGAACAAGTTCAGCTGATTACATCATCTCCCAAAATTTCTCCCTAGAAAGCTACTCAGAACTGGTCAAAATTGGGCCATACAGATTGCCGAGTGCTAAGGGTGCGATGCATCTCACCTGCTTAGTGTAAAAAGTGTGATGCATACTGGAAAGCCCTTCTGTAGGGTGCGATGGGCGAGAGTAGACAAATGGCAGAGACAGTTTGCAAGGTGGATGATCATGGACTCTTCCATAAACTTCTCCTATGACACTTGCCTCTCTGAATTAGCCCAGGGATGAGTAAGAGATCATCAATCTAGAAGTGGAATCAATTACTATCAGAAAGAGGACACTAATAAAAATCCCACAAGATGACTCACCCTCTTACAATCATCTATATATGGATCCCTCACCCTAGAGATCCAAAGGCTGGAATCTTGTATCTTGTAAGGAAGTGTTGTTGGTTTCCTGGTGCAATATCATAGTGTTGGGTGATCTAAGCTTTTCATGAGGTGAAGAAGGGCTTTCATCCTGGGAGGATGACATTGGTTCAGATTAATGGGTTGTAATCCTCTCTTCTAATCTCTATATCAATAAAGGTATTCAAGTTTTCCTCCACATTCTTGTATGTTTGCTAATATATGCATGTATGTGGTCATATATATCTGGTCCTATATTGTTTATGACTTTACATCTCTTCACTTTGAAGGTATTACATTGCTTTGACTTTACAGGTACTCTTTGAAGCGGAGTGGTCAAGGGAGGAGCGGCAAAGATCTGTCAAAGGGGAAAAGGAACAAGTAGAGAACCAAGCGAAATATCGAGGTTGGTATTATTTGCTCCTCTCCTATCTACTTCTCATAAAGGAAAACGAAAGTAACTTTAATCTGTTTGTTTCTAAGATAGCTACCCATCTTAGTGGGACTAGCAGCTCTCCATAGACACTAGATTTCCTGATAACAAAACCGTTGGCACGTGTAGGTCCCAATAAGTTTGTCTCAACTGGTGAACCCTATTCAGGACTCCACATACCTTATTGAATGCTTCTATGTGGAATATTTGTGGTGTGCATCACCTTTCCTACTGCTACGTCCTGTTCTGATTTTTGATCCTATGTTTGGGGTGTGCTTGTGTGCACTACACAACAAATGTCTGTACCCATCAAGACAGGTGGGTGCGCAAGTTGCTCTATCCTTGCTGACCAACTCTTATTCAAAGCTAGGGGATTCCAAACCATAAGTGAATCATCCTTCTACATCCACACTAGTCCTCATAATTTCCTTCATGTGTACCCTGCCATCATGTGGGTTTTGTGCACAGTGCCCATTTCAGCGCATCAAACCAGTACTTTTTTTGGACTGCGCTTTCAAATTCTCACGAATTCATCCATCATCGTCAGTACATTATATGTCGGCAACTCTCTTGCCTTTGTTGTCACACAATGCAGTGATCTAACTATCATGTTGCAATTAAGAGTCGTCACTTCATGCAACAGATTCTGCTATTGCTCTACTTCATCTGAATCCGAAGTGTAGGAGGTTTTGCGCTCCCATGAGATCATCCCATCTATAGTTGGATTCACCCAATCTTGGTCTCGTGTAGTTATCTTGTAAATATAATCAAGATCATTGTTGTTATCATTGTCGCGCACTAGTTCAGTGTAGTGCGCTACTTTGGCTGGGTCTAGTGGGACTACTATGTGTAGTGACTTTTTCTCGAAGATCATTTTACGCTTCTTCAGGTTGATGACTGCATTCATATCGGTGGCCTAGTCTATTCCTAATTGTGCGGGATAAGGATTGTTGTCATCGACAATCTCTATTACTTCAAAATTTGCCTACATGCTTGCACCTTCAATATCAATTGTTACTCCTTGCAACCTCCCCATGGGAAAAACCCTCTGTTGGTTCACCATTCGTAATTGAATAGGGGACCATTCTAACATAGGCTTGCCCATGCATTCCCATGTTTTCTTTGGTAATACATTCACATCCAAACCTAGATCTAGGATTACCTGATCCATTTCATACTCACCAATTTATGCATTCAACCTCATTTCCCTTCCACCGCGCAATGCATGCTTCCCCAATTTCTGTACTACACGGTTCTCCTAACCCTGGCGCACCTGTGATCAGATCATGTAGTCCTTTAACTGCTTTGCTATCACGCAGTAGTCTCATGCATGTCTATAGAAAGGTAGTGAGCATTGAAAGATCTATTCATGGCTCTGATTGATCCTTACTACCTTAAGTGGACGCCTCCATGAAGCTCTTCTTAGCTTCCATGAATGTCTCATTTGCATGTTCTATGTGAAAATCCAGTTCCTTTGCAGGATCCTTGTGAATCCATGTACTTTACTCTCAATGCTTCCTCGTATCCTCTCCCATGGCTGTACCTCTTCTGAGCATCATGTTCACATTTGGGTCCTCTTCGCGTGGTTCATACCTCATCATTTGTATATTCTGAGTTGGGGGAGGCTGAAATACCCCTTTTTCATGCATCCTTGTGATCAACGTAGGACAGTCTATTGTTTCATGATCAAACTAAGCATAATACGAACATGATATCCTCTTTGGGTTGGTACAATCATGGGCATAGTTTTCTGGTCCTCCGCAATTGTAACAAATTAATTTTCCGTGGCCCCTTCTTGGTCCCATTCCACCTCATCCTCGACCTCGCCCCTAAAATCTAGTGTGCGCCATCCCTGCATTTGGGTCAAATGATCATGTTTTACTCTACATCCTATAGGCAGAGGTCCAATCCATCATTAGCTTGTAACTGCAACAAGTGCGCTCATTGTGGCCTACTCCCCTGTAGAAATTACAAAACAATTGCTCAAGTGTCTATGTATATTTCTGCAACAAATGACAATTATCATCGTGTGTTTCCCTCCTATATGATAAATCACGCACCATAAAGAGGGTGCTGCACTCAGCCCTACCTGTGCCTCTGGTTTCAATGACATTAGCCCTCCTCTTGTTAAGTAGTTCACCAACATTGGACAGTGATCCTTGTAATGGCCCTGGCCTTTGCATTTTATGCACCATACTTCCTCATGCGCCTTTGGCCATGGTACCCTATCTTGCTTCAAATTTTGCATTTCCAAACATAGATTCTATAGTTGCATGTGGATTTGTTGAACTCCCAACCCAGGGTCTTGTATGGGGGTCTCATGTAATCTCATTGCCATTTCCAATACTTTGGCCTCGGTGGAAAGTTTTTGTTGTGACAGCGTCATCCTCAACTATAGTGTTAGAGATGCTACAAACCATGCATGATGCTGTCCATATGTCAACATCATATTAGCTTCGTGGATCATACCTTTTAGTTATTGATCCAGATCCCAGGGAGTCTCACTCGGGAGCATCGCGATTTCTTTAAACCCGATGATTGATTGTGTTTCTCACTTTGGCCTGCTAAATTCCTTATTCAACATGTTATGGATCTCTGCTATCCCTACGTTTGGGTGGTTGTTAGAGTGATTGATATACCACATTAATGCACGATTCTGCAATGCGCTCACTAATGTAGCCTTCTTAATATTGTCATCTGTGACACCTTGTGCTTCCCACGGTGCTCTTACCACGAACCAGAATTGGTCCAGATTTTCATTCCGTACTCCTTTAAATACTGGTAGTTGCCATATTTAACTATGGAGATGGTGGAGGTGGAGTGGATGGAGATGGAGGTGAGGAAGGTGAAGCAGGTGGCGGTGTGGGTGGAGGTGGTAACCATGGAATGTGCTACCTTATCAAACTAACCATGCTTCTCAAAGAGACCTTAGCGAACTCTTCCTCGCTTTCTCATGGGAGTGAAATTAAGGGACTGTTTTCTAACTCTCCGATACTCTTGTAGATATTTCCACTCTACATAGTCCCAAACATTAATGTATTCACATGAACCTTTTTTCACATAATAGCATCTTAATCTAAGTATTCAAATATTTAATATAATTACCTCGCAGTCCTTTGAAAAAGTGTCATTTTTCCTCGCTTTAGCTCACAGTTGTGTCTACCGTAAACTTAGTGATAAATTCCCCTATTATCCGATCGAGCCAATGGTCCACAGCTTGCGTGATCTTATCTTCTGATGCTTCTAGTCTGTGCACTAATTCTAGAGTCCACACTATTCGTTTGTTGAGCCTTCCTACACCTTCCCTAGCTATTGGCTAACTTTGCAATCTACTCATACATCTCAGAATGAAAGGATGCAAAGAAAATCTCTTGGATTTCCATATACATGTAGTGCTCCAACCACTTTTCCTTAGATACTTACAGAGTTCTGTTTTCCTGTGTCGCAAACTCATGAATCTTCTTGTCCAACCACTCTTCAATTTGCTTCTTTGTTGGGTTTCAGTGGCACAAGATCAGACATCCCTTATGCAGATCCGAGTCCCATCAATGAAACCATTTCTTCGCTTAGTGGGGCCTGATCGAGGTTCAGAAGTGATTTAGCCTAGCAAATCTTGGCACTACTCGCCCTTTCAGCAATAGTCTATAGAGCGCGGGCTCAGGTCTCACCTGAAGTAGTATGGGAGGGTGCTAGAACCAAGTTTCCACAACCTCAAGATGTCTGATAGGAGGTGATTGGTACACAGTCCAACCTTCACACTTGCACGTGCATCAGCGAGCACCTTGCGCCTGCTATATTGTCTTTGCGCAGTTCTAGCTATTGCACAACCCATGTTATTTACCCAAGTATTTCTTAATTAGGCTCTCTTGGCTGATTACTTAGATTATTTTCATATATAAGCATTCATACAAGTATTTATCAATTGCACACAGTAAATAAACAGAGTAAAAGTAATGCATAAGATCAAAATATGGATTAAAGAACAGATGCATAGAGTAAACTTCTCTTTATTAACTTTCAATCCCAAGTATAGACCTGAGTTCGCCCTGTGCACTCAGCTGCACACTCTACTAGGGCTCTGCGCACTGAGCTTCAGAGCCTCCTCCTACTACTATGACCTAGTACACTTCACATTCAACTCTAAACTCGAACCATGCCTTCACTATTCTCCCTGTTAGTAATTTTCTTTACACTTAGTGCTTCACTCTATGTATACAATCCCATGTTCCATGGACCATGGGTAGGCGGACCTACAAATAATTGAAAACAATCAGAAGAAAGTGAGAAAGGGGCAGGTTTGGTTTTATTTATAAGATGTGGGAAGGGGTCACTCTAATAACTATAGTAGCTTTTAATGCATAAGAGTGGGGCTACAATAGGTGGATATAAGGGACATGACAAACAAGACAATAAGCATGTAAGGGGGTAAAAGATGGGAAGAATAGGAAACAGATATGTGAGGTGTCAACTCTGGATTAGTTGAGGGATAAATACTTTGGTCGGGTGAAAGAGTCATTGGTGGAGGGAAACCACAAGTGGTTTGCGGGGGGGGAGGGAGCCAGGGGTAGTGAGTTGTTTCTAGCTGGGGAGACTAGGTAGGGGTGTAGAGTGATGTGGTGGCAACAAGTAAGGTTAGGGTGTCCTCCATGAAAACCGTTTTGAAACTGTTGAGGGGGGTGTGAAATCTCTCCCTATCATTGATCTAGGTGGGGAGTAGATCAAATGTTGAACCATGCATCCTTTTTACAACATATGAGAAGACCCTTTTGTTGTCTATTGATTTGGGTCAAATAAAGCTTTCACTTTGTACTAGAGTTTCAAATGCCAAAGTTTATAACCAAAGAATTAACCTTGATTAAGGAATTAATCATATATTAATAAAATTTAACATTTTTGTGACGTTGCCCATTTAGACTAGCAACCCTTGCACTTATTTTTTTTATGAAAATGAAGACTTTGTTTTCTTTTCCTTCCCTAACATTTTATTTTTTCTTTATTTTGCATCCATATTCTAACTTAACATTTTAAAATTATTTTTGACTAATATACTGACTTATCAAACCAATATTTTGCATCCATATTCTAACTTAACATTTTAAAATTATTTTTGACTAATATACTGACTTATCAAACCAAATAATCTTACAACAGTATCGATCTTTTTGTCCATGTGTGTCTCTACTAGGTTGGTACTATTACCTCTCTCTTAGAGGCTCACTTTTCCTCCCTTCTACAATGAAAAAAATTTGACATACATAAGTTAAACTAGGAACACCCCCCTCACCTTTCTAAGGCACGATGTGTTTCTCTCTCTTGCTATAGTAGAGACAAGGAAAATATATAAGAATACATGGCAACCAGGCCGATATTCTAGCTAGGGATCTTACTCCAAATAGTGTGAGATCTAATTGGGACTTCACATTGGGGAGACCCCTTGGTTGACTGATTTTCAACACAACATTTGTAAAACTACCTATTATCCCCCTTTCCAATAAGGGAGACATTTCCTTGAGTCCAATGTCATGGCCCATACTTAGGACTACTACTTTGGGAGATTTCTAAGGGTTAATGCAAAAAACATTATGTCTAGCTGAGACATTAATAGCAATAATTCCACCTTTTTATTCTCAAAAGAACGTGGATCTGGATATGAAACATCTATTTTAGCATTCCCCTTATCAGGAGGAGATGAAAGGGCTTCAGAGAGATGGTTGAACAGGCACAGGGACTGATCCAACCATTCAAAGGTTGCATCCCTTAACTCTATGTTAGTGAGGAAGATGTGGACTAAACATGAGATTTGAGGCTTGTAATAAACCAATCTATCCCAAGAGATATCATTGATAGCAATTGATAAACACTCAAGTTTTTTAAAAAAAACCTAAAGGGATGACTGATATCAACCTTCACAAAACCTGAAAAGAAATAAAATCTCTAGAAGATAGGCCACATCAGGTCATCCAATATAGGTGTAGGTATAGAGGCCATGATGAAGAAAGAGAAAGTGTTACTATTCACACGGTTTGAGTTGTGAGAAATACACCAGAAATGGAATGGGGGGATGCCAAATCACATAGCCAACATTGCCACAAGATAGAAGTGGGAATATAAATAGAGGTAAACATAGAATCCAAAACCCTAGGCCATAGAAAGTAAGTTCCCCCTCCCTCTACACTAAAAAACCCTTTGATAAAAGAATCAATACATGATTATAAACATTGACAAGCTATATTATTATTTTTTTCAAACAAAATAAGGAAAATTGAATAATAATGAAAATTATTAAAAATTTCTATTGAAATATTGAAAAAGTAGCTTAAAACTAAACAAAATGAACAACAAAAATTTATGTAAAAAACTTGGTATTAATTTATAAGAAATCATTTTCAATCATATAAAATTATATTACTGTTAATAACAATAAAAAACATTTAAATGTCTTCTACCAAAATTTTATTTATAAAACATCAAACAATATTAGACTTAGTTTTTGTGCATTATCCTTCATCATATCTTGCTAGCCTATTTTAGTTTTGGAGGCCAGTAAGAATACAAAGAAATACAATAGCTTACAATTTACACATACAACATATGCTTTAAGAAAAATATGCATGACCTATAATGTATAAGAAATTAGCATTTTAAACATTCACCAAAGTACTAAAAAACTCTCAAGATAAAATAATGAATAGAAAGTGCAAAACAATATGATAAAAGTATATACCATAATGAAACAAATCGACAAAGAAAAATATATATACAATAATGAAAAAGAATCAACATAAAAATCAGCTATAATTGTGATAAAACTTATAAAACTACTCATATTAATAAATCATTAAATATACAATAAGTCATCCTCATCATACATCATTTAATGTTGTAAACTCAATATCCTTGAAAAAAAGTATTGTCTATAAAAACGCAAAGTATATAATTAATTTTAATCATACAAAACATACCATTTATGGAACAAGAAAAGTATGCATATTGCATTTGTGTTTTTACAATTTTGAAATATAAGTTAATCTTTAACCAAAAAATAGTTAGTTCATTAAAACTATCCAAATATTATTTGAATCATCTTTGAAACTAAAACAAATAGAACAACGTCTAGTAAATTATAGAAATGCATATCATACTTAAAAAAAATTACTAAATTATCTAAAAACAAAATTTAATTTAATAGAAATTATAAACCTACTTTAAGATACTACAACTATTTAGAAAAAAATAGACTGCAAAACATCTTTTATCAATTAAATAAATTAAATAAGGATATATGCAATAAATTATCATTGATGTTATATGACCAATCCCAAACTAAAAACAATAAACTTAAATAATATTTTTTAATAGTAAAACTTCCAAACACATTTATAATTAGATTATAAGCTCGACTTAAAAGGACCACAATAAAGATATGCTCTTCTTTTCCACAATGAATGTGGTAAGATTTAAGCTTAATTTCACTTAATAAAAAATTGCTATGATTGGCTTTGAAATATGCGGATAAGGTGATACAATGATACAAAATAGAAGGAAATCAACAACAAAAAGGTTCATGTGGAAATCTAGTTTGTCAATTAGTTTGAAATATATCTTAGTCCCATAAAATCACAAAACTAATTAGAACAATATATCCAAACATCAAATAAAAAAAAAAAAAAATACAGCAATTAAGAAATATTTCAGTCCCCTACACCTGGATATTGATTAGAATAGCGGCATCCAACAATAACACATTTAATTAAACCTTTACACAATAACACAAATACTAGACAACCATAAATTCTAATAAATTGTATGAGTAGCTTGTCCTGCAATATCTTGTTACACTGTTTTCTTCGTTGTAAAAAACATGTATGAAAAATTCAATCCATATTAAAAAAAAATTCTATCATAATGGAAATTGCTAAAATTACCATAGAAATATGTGCAAAAATGATTGAAATTAGAGAAGATAAACCAACTTTACTAGATCACCATACTCGATAACTTAATATAACTAGATTGGACATTTCAAGAATAAGAACAAGAAGGAAAAGTGAATTTAATTGAATAACATAGTTCATATTAATCACACGTCAAAGTAGTTCCATACTTAATCAACCAGACAAAAAAATAAATGAATAAATCTGAAAATACATTTAAACCCATACATCAAATTAAAATTTTTTATTTTAACCCATATACCTCACCGATTTTTTTTATTTTATTTGAGTCATATGCATGAATTTCAATCCTGCAATAAACAAACCACCTTATCTCGACAATTCGAACACCTACAATAACCAAATTAAAATGCATAACATTTGGTATACATACGTGAGCCGGAAGCAGAGAAATAATATTCATGAGCAGCTCAGTTGAGTTCATTTAATGTGACTGAATTTTCTTTGGACATGTTTTTGAATTTAAATAATTTTTGAATCGATTAAATAAATTCCAAATATTCATGACGTTTCTCAAAGAGGTGGCACTTTTCCAATCTCTATGAAATGACACCCAAGCTGGGCTTCAAATTGGTATACGAAATTCCTTCAAAGATTCAGTGGTCTGGTGGCAAAATTTATTAAAAAATAAAATGCCCAAGAGTTCTAGGGAACGCGACCGAAGCCCAGACTCAAATATCGGCGGCAGAGATAAATATGAAGAAATACCAGAGGAGTTTTTCTGTCCAATTTCAAAGGAATTCATGTCGGATCCCGTTAGAATACCCAACCATGACATCACCTACGATCGAAAATCTGTGCGACATCTGCACCCACCAGAAAATGTGCGCCCCGATCTGAGAATGAGAATGAAAATACAAAACTGGTTCTCCCGCTACGACGTCGACCCAACCTTCCGCTTCATCTCCAACCAAGAAGACCTCGCGGTAGCGGTGGGTTCTGTAGTGGAGCAACGCCGGAGTTCCCTTTTGCGCAAATTAGCAACGGTGATCCGAGACAGGCCATGGCTGATGAAAAACGGACAATGCATCAGCTGCGTGGCCACGCTCTTATCTCGCCCCTACCCCTCTTCCCACTGGTTGAAAACAACGTTTTCTATCGTTGCTAGTCTGCCCGACGACATTGAATTGCTAGTCCCCAACACGGGCATAGATCCTGAGTATTCTTTTCTGGACCCAATTATAAAAGCACTGGAGTCCGATTTGTCTGATATTAAGAAGGAATGCAAAATAGGGTTGGTAAAGCTGATGCACGGTCTGGTGGTAAACAGTCCTGGTATCGTTCCCATGTCCAGAAAATTGAAAGAAATTATAAAAGTACTGGTGTCATATCTGTGGCCTGTGTGGCCGTTGCCCAAGAATTTCGTAGGTGGGTGGTATCAGAAAATAGTGATAACCCTAGAACGCCTCTCTGAAAACGAGGAGAACTGCCAACATATGGTTGACGTAGGGATCGTAGGGATGTTGATGTCAACGTTTGTATTGGGAGTTACTTCCGTGGAAGAAATCAGAAATAATGGTCGCAATGATTCGGCTTCTGTGACAATTGAAGCGATCATGAAATTATTTGATAGAGTTTCTCAACTTTGCAAAAAATCACGCAAAGTAATCACTACGCTCTTTGTAGCAGAAGTCAAAATGTTTAGCACTGTTCTTTTCAATCATGTCAAGAGTGATGAGGCTTTTGTTGCAGGCGCTCGCGTTCTTGCCTACATCATTCGCGAGTCCCGGAAGTTCCCGGAAGCTCTAGTCTAAGCAGTCCACAATTTTGTGTCCAAATAAAAGAAATTTCTGTTATCATTTTTGGAAAAAAAAAAATGATTTAAACACGGTTACAATTGGAAAAGAATTATTTATACACGGTTACAATTAGATTTAATGAAAAAACGATTACGGCCAGAAATTCTCAAACCCGTTGCTTCGCTAAACAGCGCAGTCTGCAAATGGCTTCAACATCAATATGTCGTTTTTGAAGTTGGTGCAGTCTAAACACTAGCTAAAATGTCTTATTTTCCCAAATAGAAATACAATCTGCACACTTCAACAATCAAACAGAGCAATTCTAAATTTACTAATAATTGAACTTTGATGGTGTCTATCATAATATTATTTAGAAGTGGAGAAAAACGACTGCTCAATGTAAATGTCTATCATACTATTTTTTAAAAGAGGAAGAAACCACTGCTCAATGTAAATTCCACGGGCAAAATTTTGAACATTTATTAAAGATGCTAAAATATGTTTTGCAGTCTAAGATGTTAAACATATCATAATATTAGTTTATATATATATTTTCTCTTTTCAGTATGGAAGATTATAAATTTATATATTCAAAATAATTTATTTATATATAGAGTTGAGTGATTAAAGGGATTAAGAGCATGTCTTTATTTCTAAGAGGTTACATATTCAAAACTAGAAGATGTAGAGTATGTATGCCTTAGTAGATTTAGTAGCCAAATCTGTCTCATATACCAATGTGGTTTAGTAGAAAAAAGACATCTGATAGTTGTACTATTGCTTAGTGCTACTTTAGGTTTGTAGATTGCTCTATTGCTTAGTGCTACTTTAGGTTTGTAGATTGCTCTGGCTAGTGTTGGATACCATTCTTAGTGGTTGTAGAGTATGATGAATCACATGGGAGAAGCCTCCATTAAGGACACAATTCTTAATGGTTCTAGAATATGATGAGTCACATGGGAGAAGCTTCCATTAACAAGCTACGAGATTAATAAACCTCTATTAGCAAGTTAGGAGATTAAGAGCCACACGAGGCAGATGTGTTGGATACCATTCTTAGTGGTTATAGAGTAAGATCAATCACATGAGAGAAGCTTCCATTAAGGATACCATTCTTAGTGGTTGTAGAATATGATCAGTCACATGGTAGAAGCCTACATTACGGATACCATTCTTAGTGCTTAGTGGTTGTAGAGTATGATCAGGCACATGGGAGAAGCATCGACTAACAAGTTAGGAGATTAATAAGCCTTGATTAACAAGTTTGGAAATTAAAAGCCAGATGAGGCAAATGTGACAAGGGTATAAGCCGTGGAGATGATGTCCAACAAGCATGGCGTAGGATTTCAATACTCAACGACGTGCTAATTTATAGATTTTAATGACCATCTAAAGGGGCATGCTGACACATCTATAGATTTTAATGACCATCTAAGGGGTCATCCTCACTCACTGCCAGGTAGGAAGACAATAACCCAACTCTGTAAAAACCTAATTTAGAAAAAATGAAAAAAGAAAAAGACATTGTATAACCAATCCAAAACCGAAAACAATATAACCAATCCAAAACCAAAACAATAAACCTACGGAATCTTTAATATGATGAAAAAATACTTCTAAACACATTCCTACTATGTTAAGAATAGACTCTTATTTAGAGTTTTTCGAGAAAACTTTTAATCAGCCGAATTTAGTGGATGTTGGCCCAGTTCGATTAGCACCCACTTGGAGGAATCAAGGGTGGAAAGTTATTATATTACTAAAAGGTTATATATATTTCTCATTGCACATAGTTTAGTGGATAAAATTGGGGGCTACAGGTTCTGGATTACTAGTAGTCTAGTAGTTGTATTTCAGATTATATGCCATTCTTTTTAGAGCTAGATATTGAAGGTGCTCGAACTTTTCATTTTTTTAGATTTAATTATGTGTGGTTGACAAAAGATTATTTTCAATATTTGCTAAGATTTTTTAAGAAGTATTATGGAATTTGTAAGGTTTGGGTGTTATGGATTATCTTGTAAAAAATATTGACGGAATTGAAAATAGTTTTTACATTGAAGAAATTTTGAAATCTAAAATGAACTTCTTAAGGAATATTATAAAATAATAGTGGAAACAATAAAATAAGATTAGATTACATCATTAAATAGGTAAAAAAGAAAAAACAAATTTTTTCAACTCTTATTTTCAACTTATCTCTCTACGATTTTAGGTACTTATTGCATGAGGACTTCAATTTGTTATGCAAGAAGTACCCATGCTTTATATTTTTTATGGACCCTTCTACACGAAAAATAAGAAATACATGGAAAAATGTGATTGATAAATGAATGCAAAAAAGTGATTGCTATCACTTCTTTCATGTATTTGTTAGTTTTAGTTAGTAGGGTCCATTGAAAGTATGAACATGGGTACTCCTTTGATGATGAATTAGATTCTTCATCCAATGGGTCCTTCCACTTGAAATTGTTGTAAAAGTGTAGGGAGATAAGTTGAAAATACGAGTTGAAAAAATAGTTTTATTTTATTTATTTTTTAATCTTTTTTACTGTTTTACTCCAAAAATGGTGAATCCCCATGGTTGACATAATTATAAAGTTTATTTTAGTTGTATATTTTTGTTTTGAGGTCTATTTTAGAACTCAGAATTTCTCTAATAATGAGTGGGGAGTTAGGAAGAAGGAAAATTTAAACAATGAACTCATGGATATTGAGTTGAGTAATGAAAATAAAATGTTGGAAACACAAAGAGGAGTTTTTACTAAAGAGAATAAAATAAAGTTGTCCTAGTTGGAGGTTATAAATGAGTATATATTAAAGATTGAAAAAGAATGGCAAAGACTTAAAAGTTATGCTTTATGGCTCTAGGTAGGTGATTAAAACACAAAAGATTTTCATAAACATTAGAGTCATCAAAAAAATATGAATGCTTTATGGGAATTGAAAGAGAAAAATGATATCTTTGTAACTAAGAAGAATGAGTTAGAGAGTGTTTCTATGGGGCATTTTAGTAATTTATTTAAGGAGCCTCATAAGAGTTTTCCTATTGAACTTAAACAATTTCCTCAATTTTTTTACCATTGATGAATCTGTTATGGTTGGAGGTCCTATCACTATTGAAGAGGTCAAATATGTACTACATCATTTTTTCAAAGGTAGTTTGGGACCTAATTTGATAGGTTAGGATCTCATTATGGCCATCGAAGAATCAAGGTGTGAAGGGAGAGTCTTAGGAGCTTTGAATGCTACCTTTAGAGTCTTAGGAGCTTTGAATGCTACCTTTAGAGTATTAATTCCAAAATAAATCTAAGCCTTATTCATTAATTTGGTTTATAAAATCATCATAAATATTATTTATAATATATTGAAATACAGATTTGTAGAGGTCGCTTTTATGGAACAATTTAGATTTCTTAAAAAAAGACTTATCCATGATGCAATTGGAACAACATAGGAAGAATTACATTCTATTAAGATTAAAAAAAAAACTAGAAACTTTAATACTAAAAATGGACCTACTCAAAGCATATGATAAGATTAGCATGATCCATGTAGGGTTACAACTCCAAAATAACTAATAAGATATATTGTTATTACTCTTAAGCCTTCTTTGCTCAAGTTTTTTGAAATTCTTGCTAATTAATGAATAGTTTTGTGTGTTGATTATTAACCACATAAATTGATGTAATTAGTTGCATTTTTTAATTTTGAATTTGTTTGATGTAATTAATTTGTATATTTTAATTTCAGGTTGTTACATTATAGTTAATGGAATTATACACCTAAAGATTGCATATAATGTCATTATGTGCAAGGTCTCTACTAGTGACATAAAATGGTGTTGCAAAAAATTATGGAAGTGGGTTTTACTATGGAAACTTAGATGTTTCTATTGGTTATTTCTCGAAAAAGAGGTTCTAACTTGGAAAAATTGGTCAAGAGAGTTTTCTTGAATCCCAAATTTCTACCATGTATGTGGGACTTCAATAAAAGGAATGGAAAATTCATTTATTGAATGTTCATGCACCCAAGGATTTTGGTCTGTCATGTATAAGAAACTTAATATTTGTACTTCTTGGGAAGGAATTACTTTCGACGAAATCTTGTTAAATGGATTAGATTGGAAAGTAATCACAGAGAATTTCCATTTTTTATATTGTGGGGAGTTTGTAGAAGTAAATATCTAAGGATATTTGAGGATAAGAAGAAACCAATAGATTTTTTTAATTGCAATATTATTGGTTTCTATTTGGATTATTATAAGAAAATAAATGAAAAGAGACCTAGAATTTTAGTTTCTCCAACATGGTTTGTGAGTATTCCTTTGGGTTCCTTTAACGAGATAGTGGGAGAAAATATTTGCCGAGGAAGAGATTTTCTTAGATGTTTTGATATACAATGTTTTTATTTATGGATGCTATGTGGCTATGGAATTAAATCAAAGGAAAATTATCTTCTTTATGGATGTTATTAACTTTTGTTTCTAGTAGGAGAATTTAACAACTACATGTTTGCAAGGACTCAAAATTTATCATCGACTAAATCTTGGGACCATTAAATTTTTAGGTCATTAATTTAGAACACTTGAAATGAAGGATATAGAAAGTTAGAGAAATTTTACAAGACCTATCATTCAAGCATGTGTTAAAAGAATTGAATGGTAAGTTGATTTATTGTAAAACAAATTGTGGGTTCAAAGGAAGGTCAACTTTACTTTGGAGAAGTATTGGATTCGACAACTATGGATAGCGGAATATTTCATATTTTTATGCTATTAGTTATCATAAATAAATTTATTCTTTTATATAATACTTAGCCATAGTCTATGTGGATGATTGTAATTTTTTCTCGATATATCTATTGAAGTTAACATGCTTATGTTGATGAGATATAAAGTATCAGGTTATTTTTTTGAATTTAGAAACATTTTGTATGTAATATGGCTTTGGTTCACTCTATAAATGACAAGGAGATGTATTTTTTCTCCCTATTTGTTTTCTTTCTTTATATTAAAAAAAAGTATTAATAACAATAAAAGAAAATCAATTTTCTATACCTTATTTTTCTTCAGAAACCACCATAAAAAAATAACAGACTTTGTTCTTTGTACATTATCTTTCAACTTATCTTGTTACCACCACCAAGAAATAGTGAGCTTATTTCTTTGTATATTATCCTTCATTGTATCTTATTAAGCTATTTTTGTTTTGGAGGCAAATAAACATATAAAGAAATACAATGACCTACAATTTACATATCAACATATACTTTAAGAAAAATATGCATGGACTATAGTCCACACAAAAGTATAATATTCTAAATATGAAATCAAAGCACCTAAAATAAAAATTTGTAACACAGAAAAATAAATAGAAAATGAAAAAATATCTTATAAAATATATATATGGTGTTGAAAAGATAAAATATCAAAGATTGTGATAGATATAAAATCACTCAAAATCAAATTCTGAAAAATAGGTCATTGAGTAACATAATGAATCATCCCCATTACACATCAAAAAATGTTACAAAGTGAGTATCTTAAAAAAATACAATTTTTATGAAAACAAAACATATTGCAAAAAAGAAAAAGAAAAAACCTTAGTGGGATATCAATAAAAACCAATTGTGTTTTAATTTCAGATAAAAGCAACCAAATAATTTGAATTTGCAATATATCAAAAATCAAGGAAGACACTCTACAACTATAATAGAAAAACATACCATTTTTAAACAAGAAAAAGTATGCATTTTGCAATTTCTTTTTTACAATGTTGATATATAAGTCCATATTTAACAAAAGGAATAGTTGAATAGTTGTTACATCACTAAAAACGATATGTCAAAATGTTCTTTGAACCAGCATTGAAAAGAAAATAAATTAAAGGATATTTATTACCTATTGACGGTGTTGAAAAATTGTCAACCAATGGAGTCTCCTGGATGTGAAGTCCTAATTATACTTCACACCATTTGGAGTAGGATCCTCATCTAGATTATTAGATCAACCACCATAACACAAAGGTTTTCCTTAGTTACAATGAATATGATAAGAGAGTATGAAAATAATCTACGAAATTAGCAAGTAGGTTGATATTGTGAAACACTAATTGCAATGTGTAAAAAGAGGCTTTTAGGAGGGGAGAATAAAAAGTGATTCTATGGAAGGAAAGCATAGTACTATACTAAGAGATGCACATGAGAGTGATGACATATTCATTATTTATATAGAAAATTTGTTCACATAGACACAACAATCATTAAAGAAAATACAACACACATTCAACAAGATAAACACTAAATCCATTGTAGTTCAATTTCTTTAGTACATATGAACATAATGTATACTACAAAAATATAAAGAATACCCTTATAATATTCATGATACATGCATGAAAATGTGTTGGATTAATGAGCTTCTGATGATTAAGTGAAACATCCAAGTACGGAGTTTCAATGGTGAGACACTAGATCCAATAGTGTGACATTAAGTCACTTATTTCTTCTCTAAAGAATGGTCTTCTCTCCTATGCCAAGATAGAGAAACCAAGGCAAACTCTCCAAAGTCTTAGCCTCCAAAATCCATTTTCTTGAGTTATGAGGGTGTATGTATAACAAGAGGAATGAAATTTCATATCCCCATGACTCTTAAGCTTCCCTCATGACTCTTTGACTTCCAAAGTGACCTTTAAGCTTCTATTGACTCTTTGGTCAACATGTGACCTTTAATATTCTACATGTGACATTTTTAATTCCACATATTTACATTTTGTTATCTTCTAAAAATACATAATTACATTCCACATCATGTGGAAAAGTACATGGACATCATATGACTATGTGATGACACTTTGAGAGGCCATGAGTTGGCAACTATAACATAGGACTTCATTGAAGTGTAACAGTGTTAGGCCCCTCCCTTTGCTACTTTTTCTTCGATATTCATGATAGATCTTTGCTTGTTCTTCATTTTCACCCTTCATAGGGTCTAGGTGAATGTTGAAACTCTCCGATCCAACTTCATTGTCTTAATCCATGGTTCCTTTTTGTTCCTTTATGATGGTTCTTCCTATGCTCCTTCTTCACAGGTGGATATTTGTTTCTTATCCTTGAATTCATCCTTGAGAATCACCTTGCCCTATTGAGGTGGTACACCTGCTAAATAATTTCACTCACGGAAAGGAAATATTAGTCTAGAAATCATCTTTTTTATTCCTACTTTTCTCATGGAAGAATCTTACAGTGATGGGCATGTGTGAGAGCTGAGTGAGGAAGTCTTGTTTGGGATAACGTAGTTGATCTCAATAGAGGTTGAGGAATGCACCAATTCTAATTGGAAATGTGTAATGCACTATGAGAGGGTCTTCAAGGTCAAACACAATGAGAAAGTGCAAGAGGCAAGGTTGATGAACCTAGTGACTAAAATTGTGATATGATCAGTGATCAAGGGAGAGAGGCAATGATTGTACAGTTGAGATTCATAGTCACTAAGGGAAGGTATCACCATGGACTAGAACTATGCAATTAAGAGAGGAGGACAAAAAGGATAAGGTGATTTCATAGTGAGGGATTCCAGCTAGTAGAGGAGTAAGAGTATGCATTGCAACTGTGCAATGTGTGGTGCTTGAGGGGAAAACACTTATTCTTGTGAAATTGAGGGTTGTAATGGATAATACATGGAGTGATTTTCTATTATTAATGTGTAATGAACAAAGATAGGCTGGCTGGAGAATAATATTTCACAATTGGCTCGGGCAAGAAATAAAATTACAAGTCACTTTTCTAGGAGGGTTCTCACTGCAATGTGAAGAAGGACCTTTGCATTGCGTAGTTTTATTTTTCAAGGGTATGGAGGAGGTAATTAATATCAAATAGAATTTCTCCATGAACTATACAAGGTATAAATGATCAAGGCTTAGTAGTAGGCCAGTACAAGAAACAAGGGTTTGTGGCCCTAGTTTGAAAGTGGTCAATATGCAATGATAAAAGTTAACCTTGAGATAGTCTTAGTGGACAAGCGTGGGAGGAAGAGATAAAATAAATGAGGCTCGTGGATAGGAAGTGACCATCACCTATAAGGAGGGAAAATTCCTGGATAAGTTACATTGAACAAGAGGACCAAGAATATATTTGAAATGGCTAAGTGTGGGATTAATAGAGTAAGAGAGAAAAGAGCATCTAAATGAGACTAAAAAATGGATCACACACATGAATTCCATCAATACAAGTGAGGGGAATTTACAGGATTGACAGTCAACAATCACACCTTAAAATGACAGTAAAAAGACACTTATTTCTAAGTGCAACAATTGAAATTTCACTTTGCAAGTTGCGACATAAGTGTTGATTGTGACAAGAAAGTGCACTAAGATATATGAGTGTTTCTAGCTTATATTATTAAGATATATAGGGCGATATAATACACAAGAGTGTAATATATATTCCTTTCGTGATGTGCGAAGGTGCAACACCTACAGAAGTGGAAAAGGTTAAAAGTGACACTTGTGACTGTAATAAAACATGAAAATGACACTTGAAAATGCTAAATAAAGTGAAACAAACACTTTCGAGGAAGAGATCAAGTGAAAAAAGACACTTGATAAAGTGAAAGCAAGAAAGAACGACTGTTTCAAAAGTGAAAATGACACTTCTAGAAATAAAGGTGCACAAAAGTGACACTTGGGAAAACTCACTGGAATAGAAGTACAATTGCAACCAAAGTGAGAGGAAAATTATCAATGGAGAGTGTGCAGTGAGTGTGCGGTGATTGTCAACATAGGTTACACAACTTATTGAACTGAAAATTGCACAATCGCTATTACTAGAGATTGTGCAAGTCTTGCTTTTAGGAGTTGCGCAATGTCTTTCTACTCTTGCATGGAAAGAACTGCATTTACAAATTCATCAATGACTAAACATGTATGAGAAAGTGAATTTGACATATAATTTGAGAAGGAGACTCGAATGCTTAAAAAGAAATAATTGATAATTAAATGATTATGATTCACATGGAACAACACTTGGTGACACATTGGTAGAACTCTAACTTCTCTATTTAAGTTTCACCTTTAAGTGTAATGTCTCAACATTTCAGGAAATATTGATTCACCATATAGATTGCCTCAACTTTTCACTTGTACCAGTTAAAGATATAATCTATTATTTTCTTCATAGCTTCAAACAAATTTAGAAGACTAGTAAAATCTAAACAGTTTCAATAAAGTAGAAGAATAGTAAGTATACCAAGATTTTGATAATCATAGTTAAGAACATTCCCTACTGTTTCTCCACTAATAGAGTCACCTTAAGAAAAAACAATCATTGCTTCATTGCTAGTAAGCTTGTTTAGTACACTGATGAAGTTGCTTTCTTCACCTCCTAGCATAGGAAGCCTTTCTCTTCTTCACCCTTTTTTCTTTTCGAAATATATTCTTGAAGAATTTATTGAACATTTATAGCACGGGTGGAAGAGGAATCTTGAATTATTGAGAGTAAGAGAGGTTGTTCCTTTCTTGAGGGATTTGAAAGATAACTGAAGTTAATATGCTTATTTTAAGTTTTCTCCTTTCCATTCTCTACTTGTTTAAGTCGATGGGTAAAAACACCATAATTCGATACAATGCTTAGTTAGGATTGAAGGTTCTATAAATATACGGGCTTCGTGGTTCTACAAAAGGCTTTCCATATAGAATGAATCATATTTTCCATTCATACATTGTTGACTTCAAAGATATATAAACCCAAAAAGACAACATGGTAACGACTTAACCAAGATTTTATCATCATCATAAGTTCCCTTTTCAAGATTTGCCAAGTTGTATTTTGAGCCAAGAGGGGTATCCTTCATGCAAATTGCTATTAAAAAAAACATGAAAGAAAGGACATGAAAAAACAAGAAAACAAGACATAAAGAACAAAGCAAAAGGAGAATTGAACTAAAAGCAACATGCAAGACAACAATAAGAAAACAAAAGAAATATTAAACGAGAGAATGTGTGTAACAACCCTTGGTTAATTTTTTATGTAAATAAAATACGACGAAGGTCATGGGACACATATTCCAAGCTAGATGTTGGAAAAAATATAGTATTGGGTATAACTATTGATTAATTTATAGCTGTGGAAATTGGTAAAGGAAAAGAGGCATTATTTTCATTCTATTTATGAAAATAAAGGAAAATAGGAGAAAAGGGAGGTGAAAGGTCACATATTTCGTCTAAGGAAAATTGAAGGATATTGAAGGAAAAATGAAGAAAATAGAGGCCTCAATGATAAAAAGGCTTCTTAGGATCAGTGGCTAGCTTTTTGTCAGTCTTGTGTTGGATCTCTCTTCTATTCTCTCATTCTCTCATACTCCTTCACACATAGAGAATTATTGGAGCATGCTTGGAGCACTTTAGAATTCACTTGGATTTGGAGAAATAAGGAAAAGGAAAGTAGTAAAATGCAAGGGAACATGTGGATCAACAACTACAGTTGTATTGTTTTGTAGGTAATAGGTTGCATGTGTGATTTCCTTACTTATTTATGGATGCACGGTATATGCATGTGGTTTATTGGTTTTTTTTTGTCATTGGCATGGAGAATTTCCTATATTGATATTGGTTTTAACCTTTCCTTTCCACTTCCTAGATAGCTGAGGTGTTGTGGGTTTTTCTACATGCTTTTTGTTTATTGGTGCTGATAAATCCTTATGGTTTTGGGTTGGAACAAACACTTTAGAAGCCCTGGAACAACTTGGGTTGAGTTATCTTTACTAGAGCATAAGATGGGACAAACACTTTGGAGCCCTTGGTGGGTTGAGTTACTAGTCCTTCAAGTTGGGTTGGAAAAATGATTTGGAGCACTGGAAGGCCGTGAATTGAATTACGAGATCCTAGAGCTCTAGGCAACTTGGGTAGAGACCAATTTAGTTGGTGATATTGATGTACGACCATGAGGTGGAATCATTGGTTGAGGGTTGAGGTGCTTTGGCCTTTGGAATCTGTAGTTTGTATTTTCTTGGTTTATTCCATGAGATCCTAGATTCATGCTTGGAATATGGCACATGGGTGATTGGATGAAATAAAGATTTGGTTCGGCCTAAACTATGGTGGGGTGGTATGTGGAAGTCCCTAAATTGGTTGGTATTTTCATATGTTAATATGAGACATTTCCTTATTGTCAGCTATGAGCATATGTATTGATCATGTTGGTGATATTATGGTTGAGTTTCCATGGTTTACATGGTAGTTATTTTTTGGTTATATGTTGTTCATATGATGTGTATCTTCTATGGCTCTTGTCACAGATTGTTTAAATATTTATCGGTTGATGAGTGTATGAATAATAAGTGTTGTTGAAGCTATGTGGAGAGGGCATATGACCTTCTCAGTGATTCTCAAATGAATGTTAGACTTTTATGATATGATGTGCATTCATGACATGTAGCTTACATGTTTCGCATGTGTTTGACAAAATGCTTGTTATGTTCTAGGCAGTCTAGGTCAAGTTTTGCCATCAAGTTTGGAAGTTTAGCTTTGTTTTAACGTCGATAATTATTTTTAGAAGTCTCAGGTAGTTATGGGCAGCAGTCTAGAGGTTGACCTAGAATTGTGGCTCAAATATAGGGACTTCACCCTCTAAAATTAACATTTTGTGTCACAACAACACTCAAGTAGTGTTGTGCATGTGGTTGGATTCCTATAACCACATGGAGGCCTTGTCATGCATGCGATTAGGGTATAATTTGTGTGAAAAGCAGCCCCATCTCAAGGTTTGGTCGCATGGGATGGTCGTTTTTCCCCTGAGTGTGTGGATCCCTAAGGGATGTTGTGGGTTGTTAGTTGATGGTTAGTTGTATGCCCTGCTTCCTTAACTAGAGCTAGGAGATTAGGTCATGTCATAGTAACTCTTTGTCTCATGTGTACCCTAATAGAGTAGTGAAATTGGATAAATGTGGGAGGGGTGGTTACAGATTGGTATAAGAGCTCTAAGGTTCAAATACTTGGACTAGATTGGAGAGATGTGTTTTTCATGCATGTATACATGTTTTCCATGTGTTTGTTATGCATGCAGTGTGATAGTCATTGTTGGAGTAGTGTCCTCATGTAGAGTTTGATGATATTGATTTTGAGATTATTGATATGTTGATTTCATTATATATACATATTTTATGCTAATCCATATTGAGAGAGCCTCACCTGAATATTTTTTTTTGCTGAAGCAAGAAACTGTCCTTCTATTCCATTAAGACAAAAGTAAAGTTACAATATATACAAAAAACATGACCTTGTCAAGGACTTCGGAAACAAACAAGGGCAATCTGCCCAAGAGAAGGCTTACCGCACTAACTAAAGGATAAACAACCACTCGAAAAAAACGCTTGGTTAACTATTAATTCTTAGTCGGACTCCACGAACCCAGCCAACTTTACGACTCATAGTGGGAAAGTACAAGCAACCCCACAAAATTACACACCAAAATCTGACTCTTGAAACTATCTATAGAAATGAACGTCGGAAAAATCGGGAAGCCAAGCTGCTTGAGCATTAAGGCGCAATGGGGGGGTGGTTTTACGTACCCCATCCTCACCATGTGTTGATATCCTAGTGGGATAACTCTCAACAATCCCGAACCACTTACCATACAAAAGCTCCGTGATCAACTGGAAACCATTTAAAGCCTGGTTTTTCATTCCGTAAGGGGAATGCTAGAGAATTTCCATCACTGGAAAGATCCAATCAGCCTTCCCTCGAAGCCTAACTTCAAGACTGGTAACAAAAACTGCCACCAACTAAAAATTAAACACCATGTTGCAAATAAAAGGGGAGAAGAGATTGGTTAACTTACGCCAAAGGAAAATATAATCGCTTAGAGTTTGCCCTTCTTCTAGATTCCAACCGAAGAATAGTGTTTGTACTTGCAGAAAAAGATTCAATCCATGTATTTCCCTCTGACCCAAAGTCTGAAAATTTCTATATCCGCTATCGCTTGTTCATTGCAGAGAGCTTTTAGTCTACTCTGAGGTGACTCCTACCACTTCATCTCGACCCTGCATTCAGTATTAACCACGCCTTGGTTGGCTAGTAAATCCTCTAGTTTATTGGCTTTCCAATGAACATGATTGAAGCTTACAGTTCAAAGAATTCGGAGATGATTTTGAATTCTTTGGTACACTTGAATTAGCTTCCAGTGTTTTGAGACCCTTTTTAGCGCCGCTCCACAACTGATTCTCTTTACTGAATTTATAGAGATCTCTATGTCTGCTTCAATAATGACATTTGAGCTGTGATTTTGATGAAGAAGCTCTAGACAATGTTCCAATGCCACTAATTCAGCCATGTTGTTGGTGGCTATGCCTAAATGGCAGTGGAAGATAAAGATTATAGGTCCTTCTTCATCTCTTAACACCCCTCCATAACCTGCTATTCCAGGGTTGCTTTTGGAAGCACCATCAATATTACATTTATAATAACCTTTCGGTGGCGGATGCCAGAACTCCTTTTCCATTTCCAAATCTCTTTCCTTTCTACTAAGTCCTTGGTGAATGATCTCATGTATGCCCAGTTTCCTGAGAGTTCTCAATTCATCTGCTGTGGGAGGATTCTAGGGATGACCATGCACCATGGTGGAAACTATCTCGTTAATCTATTTCAAGATCAGATCCATCAGGTGAAGAGGAGTGGGTTTTTCATCCTTGAAAATTATTTTATTCCTTTGTTTCCAAACATTCCAGATAAGGAAGATGGGTGAAGGTCTAGGCTAGATTAAGGATCTCATACTCCGAAATTTTTTTTCTCCACATATTCAGGGTATTAATGATGTTTCCTTTATCTCTATCTGTCTATTGAAACACAGTGTCAAAAGAATCCCACATCCAGGTGGTGTAGGTGCAGCTGTTAAGAATATGTTCCATTGTCTCCTCTTGAGCTTCACATAACTCACATCTAGAAGGCCCAAAAACCCCTCTTTTCCAAATATTATCCCACGTTAGAATTTTCTTATGATGAACTAACCACATGAAAAGCTTGATCTTCATCCACCCCTGGTGGCTCCAGAGTTGATGCCACGATTTTGCCAAAACGCAGGGACCTAGGTTCAGGAGAATTATTTTTACTTCCTTGATATTAAAGGTACCTTCTTTGTTGAGGCCCCATCTTAGTTGATCCTACCCCTCTGTTACCAAGATCTTCCTTTGTTTCAACATGCTCATGAGTTCCTCTGCTTTTTGTTTTATTGGGTTGTCCTCTCTACACTCAATTTTCCTCTAGTTTCTCTACTTCCTTGAGTTATGAGGAAGATTCCAAAAGTCTTTAACTTTTATTAATCCTTGGGAATTTGTTTCCTGCTTGAGGCTTATAAAACCCTGTCTTATTAATGTTGGTTCTTGCTTCCATTTATCTTCCGAGAAAAGAGAAAGATCTCCTGCTCTAATTTCCCAGAAAATGTTGTTTTGAACTAGGCTTCTATTCTCCCAGGCTTTATTCCAGATGTGAGAGCCTTTTATGTGTCCAGACATTTTTATAAGGTCACTTGTTTACCAAGCGCTTACATATTTTTATTTGCATAATTTGGCCCATTGAGCCTCTGGATATTTAACCCATCTCCACTAGAGCTTGGCTCCTAAAACATTACTCAGAATTTCCTGATCATCTAATCCGAGACCTCCGTGACATTTGGGTTTACAAAAATTTTCCCAAGAAACCAGGGCCCATTTCTTCCTTGTCTCCTCCTTGGCCCAAAGGAAGTCCCTTTGGATGTTCCTAAATTATTGTAAGACTCCTTTGGGAGCAAGAAGGGTTGATAAGAAGAAAACAAGGATAGATTGCAAAACAAAGTTTGTCATAATCAATATCCCAGCTAGGTTCAATGATCTAAAAGTCCATTTTTTGACCTTGTCATGCATCTTGTTGAGCACCGGTTCCCAAATAATTTTATGCAATGGTATAGCTGTCAAGGGAATTCCAAAATACTTTGAAGGGAGGGAATCTCTTTGAAAGCCCATTATTCTAGAGATATTTCTTTGAATTGCAATGATAGTATTTAAGAAAAAAAAATTGATTTGGAGAGATTGGTTTCCATACCTGTGGCCAAGGCAAAGTTATTTGGAATTTGTTTGTATGCTAAAGCTTCTTTGACTGTGGGGATACCTTGCAGCATGGTGTCATCCACAAATTGTTGGTGAGTCATTGCTTGACCATTCTCCATTAATTGGAGACCCTTGATCTTTCCTGAGACTTTGGCTTGATTAATGGATCTGCCCAGACCTTCCATCATGTGGATAAAGTGAAAGGGAGAGAGTGGGTCTTCCTGCGTGAGGCCTCTAGAAGGAGTAAAGATCTCTGAGGGCGAGCCATTCACTAGAATTGAAAAACTAGAAGAAGTGACCAGAGCCATAACCCATCTGACCTAGTTGTGATCAAATCCAAAAGCAGTAAGGACCTTCTTGATGTAAATCCAGTTCACCTTGTCATACGCTTTTGCAATATCTAATTGCATGATCATACCAACCTGCCTTTTGCTAGTAAGCATATGAACCACCTCATTGGCTTGAATAATGTTTTTTAGGATTTTTCTTCCCTCCACATAACTAGATTGTTCCCCTAAAATTAAAGCCGGAAGAAGAGGTTTGAGTTTGCTAGCCAAAATCTTCGAAATAATTTTGTAAACAACATTGCATAAAGAAATGGGTCTAAACTTATCAGGAGTTAGGGCTGAGTCTTGTTTGGGGATCAATGAGATGAAGGAGGTGTTGATGGATTTTAGAATGGTTCTATTTCTTCTGGAGTCCTCTACAACATTCACAATATCCTGTTTGACAACATTCCTGCAGGCCTTGAAAAAGTCCACAATAAAACCATATAGACCTGGAGCTTTTCCATTCTGCATATCCTTGATAACCTCACTGACTTCTTCTTCAGATATTGGTTTATCTAGGTTAAAATTATCCTCTCTAGACACTATTTTAGGGATATATTTTGTAATTTCCTTAATGCATTGTTCTCTGTCTAGATTATTTTCCTTTGTGATGCCTTTGAAATGTTGTACCAGCATAGATTTGATATTCTTGTGAGAGGTCTGACGCTCCCCATTCTCATTCAATATCGAAGAGATTCTATTGTGCACTCTATTGGCCATGGTATATCTATGGAAAAATTTGGTGTTTCGTTCACCTTCTTTGAGCCATTGAACTCTAGATTTTGTCTCCAAAAGATTTCCTCTTGTTTGCATAAATTCTCCCATTCTTGATTGTGTTTATGAGCTTGTTCACTATTGACTCTATCAAAATCGTCTATGATCAATTCTTGGTTTAGTTCCTGTAGTTTAATTTCCACTGATTTTTTATCTGCAAAAATATTTCCAAACTCCCTCTTGTTCCAATCTTTGAGTTTGAGTTTTATATGCTTTAGTCTTTTATGGAGGAGGAACATTTTGGTGCCATGGATATGTAGATCTTCTGACCACCATTTTTCAATGTTGCTGATGAAATCTGGGTGGGAGAGCTAGATGTTCTCAAATATGAAGGGTGTATTCCTAGGAGAATCGATCCCTTTGATCTGTAATTGAATTGGCCAGTGATCAGAGCCTCCATATGGGAGCACATTGGCAGTTATTTCTTTATTAGTGAGCATCAGCTCCTCTAAAATAAAAAATCTGTCTAACTTGGAGGCAACCTAGGCATCACCTCCTCTTTTGTTATTCCAAGTAAAAAGACCATTGTGCATTTCAGAGTCAACCAGCTTCATATCTTCTGTGAATGATTGGAACACTACTAAATCTTTTCCTAGCAACCTGGTCCCTCCTTTTTTTCTGAAAGAGATTTTATCATGTTGAAATCTCCTCCCAGGACCCAACGGATTTCATTATTTCTACTTCTGAGATCAACCAGGGAGTCAAGAAATTTGAGTTTCTCATCTTTTGTTGAGGCCCATAAACATTCGTAACCAGGAAGGTGTCCGACATCCCCACTGGATTGATGATAACTGAAAGATAATTTCTTGATGCCTCCACATCTATTATGCTGACTTTTTGGGGGTTCCATAGGGTGAGAATGTTGCTAGTTGTCTTCTCTTCTTTAACTTCTAGAAAATAAAATCTAATAAGCCATTTGATATGGATTTGTTTTAATTTCCGAATGGAGCATTTTGTTTCTTGAATGAAGATTATGTCTGACAATGCTTGCTTCATTCTGTTACTTAGCGTTCTTTGTTTTCTTCTACTTCCTAGACCTCTAATATTCCAAGATATGAACTTCATAATTAAAGATTTGTAAAGGAGTAACTAGTTAGATATTTCATCTTACTGGAATCTATTATTAGATTTCCACACTCAATCAGGAGCTCATTTTGCTTTTTCCTGCCTCTCTTCTTTCCTGGATTTCTAGTAGCTAATCCTGGAATTAATTTCATTGTTTTCACCCCTCTGTGCTCCTATTTGTGAGTGTTTTTACCTTTATCTAGCCCTTTTTCTTGTGTTTTCCATAAAAACAACTGTTGTGTCCTGTTACATTCTTCTTGAGGCAGTGAATCTAATCCTCCTTTGGTTCCATGCATCAGGAAACCTTCCAGATCTAGGTGTTCTTTGTCAAGTATTTCTTGTAGTTCATCATCTTACAGATCTGTTTCACTTTGGGTCATTTCCTAGTCCATATCCATTTCGGTTTCACTTATCATCACTTCTTTTTGAGATCCACTCTCTTGGGATTGTTTATTTTCCTCTTCGTTTTCTTTTTTATTAGAACCTTCCTTCTGACATTGGTTTTCTCTTGTTTTTTCTTCATTCTCTTCCAACACTTGGAACTTGTTCTAACTGACTTTCTGCCCCTCTTTATATTGTTGCTTCATCCCCCTTTTTCCCCCTCTTCCTTTACTTGCCACTTTCTAAAAGCTTTCTGTGTCCTTCATTGTATTAAGTTTATCTTTGTTATCTTCTTTACTGAGAGGGCAGTCCCTAAACAGATGTCCATGTTCATGGCACCTATGGCATCTAAAAGGGATATGCTTGTAGTCCACTGTCTGCACCCACTCCTCATCAAAAACTTCCAAGATAACTTCATCTAGAAGTGCTCCTAATAGATCCATTTCCACACATATCCTTGCAAAGGAGGTGCATTTTCCTCTTTTTGTGGCTTCAAAAGCTTTGAAAAAACACCCTAGTTTATTGCTAATGGTAGCTAGTGATTCCATTTGCCAATAATCAAGAGGTATAGAGTAGAGCCTTACCCATATTGGAACTCAAGAGAAAGTCTCCCTCTTTGGGACAAAGTTCATCCTCCAAGGCCTCATATAGAGACCAACTGTTGCAAAGAAGTAGGGTCCTCCTTCAAATGTTTTGTCTTTGTCTTCAATGTTCCAGAACACCACTGTGAAAAATCCTTTTGACCCATGATGTAGGTCAATGCTTCCTTTGGGTTTCAAGTGATACTTGATCCACGTTTGTAAAGCTTTTTCAGTGGGCCATAGTCCCATGAATTTATAGGTAATGGCATAGGTCCCCATGTGTTCCCTGTTTGTTTACAGAGCAGGATCATTTATTATTACTCTAGGAGAGATTCTTGCTTTTGGTTTGCATGATCCTTTTTGTTTTTTGTCTCTTGAACCCTGACTTTTGTCTTCTTCCTCTTTGTCCTTTGTGCAACTATTTTCCTTGGTTTTGGTCCCATTTGATTCCTTTTCATTATCCTCGTTCCTTTCATTCATACAACCGTTTTTATTCCCCATCAGTGATTTACTTCTGCTGGAAACTGCGTCTTTGTAGGAGGGAGCCGAGCTCCCTCTGCCGCTCTCCATTGGAGACGAACTCTGCTGATTTTTGTAACCCTATCTGCTCTGCTTCAGATCTCCTGCATTCCTCCATCCTATCAATTGCAACGGTGCTTTGAAGTCATCTTCTCCTAAATTTCACTGAGGTATGTTTTATCATGCCTATATTTGTTTTATTTGACATGGAATGCTTGTAGGAAGAAGAAGATCAAGATGACTAGAAAAATGGTGGACTACAGTTCACGCGATTCTCCCTATAGATTAGATGAACAACATGGTGATGAGTACTCCCCTGACATAGAAGACACATTGAGAGGTTTGAGAGCATATATTAGAAGGTGTAAAGAAGGTAATAACAATATCATTCAGCCACATGAAAGACTTTATAGAGCACAGGAGAAGCAAGTAGAGGTCAATGCAGTGATTCTTCAAATTTTATCGTATTTGTAGAGATAAGGACCACTTAGGATCAATTGTGGACAGGAGGAAAGGAGCAATGGGGCATATGGGAGTAGGTCTCAATCAAGATATAGGTTTGATAGGGATGACATAGTTAGAGATGGTAGGTTCTTTGATATGCATGATAGGTGGGGTAATGACCGTGAGTTCTATTTTAGTTCTGGTTCAGAGACACCTCACTATCATAACTGCCACCATTTATAGGAGGAGTGAAAAGAAAAACTTTCCAAAGGAGTTCGAGAAAGTAAAGCATCCTATAGTAGATGGATAAATGAAGAGGTCACAAGATGTAGAAGCTTGGTTTCTTGTAATGAATAACTTTTTAGATTGAATGATTATTCATAAGATGTGAAAGGAAGGATATCTACTTTTAGTATGAAAAGAAAAGAAAAAATTTGGTGGGAAGATGTGAATAATGTTAGAGGAATTTGAGAAGAGGAGCTGACTTGGAGTGAGTTCGGGAAAATTTTCAGTAAGAAGTATCTATTTGAAATATACTACGATGATAGGGAAAATGATTTCTATGAGTTGAGGATGAGATCTATGATTGATGAGGAGTATACTAGAAGATTCTTCGAGTTGTTGATATATGTGCCTTATATTAAGGAGGATAAAGAAAAGATTGAGAGATTCATTAGTAGGTTTCCAGTATCATTCAAAGAAAATATTGAGTTTGATGAGCCTAAATCACTAGAGGAAACCATCAGAAATTTGAAGCATTGTCATGAGAAATCGAAGCACAAGATTGAGTCTAAGCAGGATTGGAAGGTAGTGAGAGGAATAAATGAAAGTGGGCTAAGAAGAGAGGAAAGCCTCAAGATATAGATGACAAGAAGAATATAACACCATACAAGAAATTAAACGTAGTTTATAGAGGACAAGGATTTCAGTATGAGGAGAATAAAACGGGTGATGGAAGCAAGTCTTTGCAGTTCTTTACCCATGGCAAGGATCATCACAGGAGAGGTTGTCCATAACATTAAGGCAGCAGACCAAAAATTTACAATGATCAAGAGGCACCAAAAGTTGGGGATGTTGAACAAAGTACTCCTCAGATTCATGCAACATTGGATAATAGGCAAGTTGATCATCAGACATCTATTTTTGAGATGGAAAGTAAGATTTGTGATCAAGTTGTTTATATTTTGATTGAAACTAGATACAAGTATAGTTATATTAGTCTTGACCTAGAGGATAACTATATATTGAAGAAATAAGTACATGCAGACTCTTGGTTGGTGTACTTGTCTACAGGTAGCAAGAAAAGAGTTCATCATTGGGTAATATCTTATGCTTTTGATTTGAATGACATGTCTACATCAACGCATGTAAATGTGCTTTTGTTGGGATCATACACTATGTTGTTGGGTATGGATTGGTTATACATTCACATGAATAAGGTAGATTTCTATGATAAGGCTATTGAGTGCTTCAATGATGACAAAGAGAAGAGAATCTTATAGGGTAAGAATAATCCTACATCGGTGAGAATGGTTACAACTATGCAGGAAAAACACAGTACCAGAAAATGATTTGTATTGTTTTTAGTTCATATTTCTAGTGACAAATGGAATGATGTTGAGGATGTAGATGTCTTGAAGAGGTATTTGTTTTTGCAATAATTTCAGGATGTGTTTCCATCAGAGATATTAGAGTTACCGCATCATAGGGAAGTAAACTTTTATATTGAGTTGATTATGGGAGAAACATCAACATTGAAGGAACCTTAAAAGACAGTATACCTAGGGGGGATAGTATGGGGTACAAAGGAAGGTACCCAAGGGAATAATGTAATAATGGGATGGGCCATAGTAATAAATAAGGTGGTTAACCCTGTATCAATGTAAGGGACCACAAGTAGTTAGTAATAATGTAATGGCCCATGGTATTAGATAGATGGTATTGAGGGAACCATGGTAATGACCCATGGTATTGTATGTATGAGGCCTATATAGAAGCTAAAGACTCCAAATTGAGAGATGTCAAGGATTATTGTATGAACAAGCATATGGCTTATGGAGTGTTCTCCTTCCTTAAGGAGTGAATTTATGGTGTTTCCCTACCTTAAGGGTTTGATATTAATAAAAAAACATTTCTATTATTTCTATCTTATTATTTCTTGAGTTTATTTGCATTCTTTTATATTTTCATATCAGATCTATAACAAGTGGTATCAAAGAACTTTCTTGGGAAAAAGTGGAGATTTTTGTTTTTCTTAACTTTCTACAGAAACTTTCTGGGGCAGCAAGTTTGTAGATCAGATCTGTACATTTTGGGGCAAAATATGCAAAATATAATTGCAGATATGGATTCTTTGTGAAAAAACACCCAAGAAAAATAAAATCGGCACAATCGGAGTTCGGATGAAGGAGATATGACTGATCTAAATATTAGTGGTGTTGCAAACATTTTTTGCGGCGACAAATTTGCAGATTAGGTCTATATGATTTGGGGCAAAATCTGCAAAATTTAATTGTAGATCTGGATTCTTTGTGAAAAAATACCCAATTTAAAAATAAAAATTAGTCAAATCGGAGTCTGGATGAAGGCGATCTCACTGATCTAAAAATCAGTGTTGTTGCAAACATTTTTGGGGCAGTGAGTTTGTAGCGCACATCTATACATCCTGGCACAAAATCTGTAGAATCTAATTGTAAATCTAGATTTTTTGAGAACAAATACTGAAGTTAAAAAAAAAAATCAGCCGAATCGGAGTCCGGATGAGGGAGATATAGTTGATTGAAAATCAACCTTTTTTTCAGAATTTTTTTGTGATGGTAGGCCTAGATCAGAATTTGAGGAAGATATACAAATTTGATGTCTCTAATCCATAAATATGGGTAGAACTAATGGAAAAATATTTCTCTCTGGAACACATCATAGATGATGGAACTAAACAAAGTTGGGAAACCTTTACTTGAACCAAGAAACATGGCAATGCTGGCAGGGGAATTCTAAATGCTATTCAAGGATAATTACTTGCATATGTTCACAAAATCCATTTTTGACCTCTTCAACCCTAAATATAATTTTTTGGGACCACTTACTAAGCTCAAACGAACAGGCACACAACCTAGCAAATACTTTATTGGTATAGGAAAAAAGGAAGCCAAGGAACCTAAAGGGTTATTTTCTGCTAGTATCTCCTTATTGCAGGTTCATGGATTGATTCAAAAGGATAAGATCATTGGGTCTATCAATTCTAGTCACAAGCATAATTTTATCAATGTTAATTTGGCAAAAAAATTGCAAGTTCTACCAAAATACATTGAAAACATATAGGTTGATAATGATGATGTTCAAGTTTATAAAGATTTGAAGCTTTCTATGGATAAGTATGTGTTGCATTTTGACTTTTATACTTCAGATATGGATAACATGGATGTTGTTTTGGGATATATTTGAATGGAATATGTGGGTACTATCAATATTAATGTGCAGAAGAAACTCCTAAAACTCTGGTATAAAAAGAAGAAAATTACATTGCAGGATATTTCTATTAAGACCCAAGCAGAGACTATGGAGGCAGAAGCAAAAATCTCTAATGACACTTACAAATCATATGATGAGCCTTTGATGGTTGATAATCAAACACAAACAAAGGTTGAAGCAGAAAAGGTTACAGGTACTGATACATCAGAGGAGGACTCAAGCACCACAACATGTACCAGATACCAATCAGGCTCCATTATGTAGTGAATTAAAGAAAGATACATCATTGGTTAACACTTCAGCATATCACCACCCACATCACCCTGCAATAAAACAACCAACAATATGGAAATGAATTAGCCACCATGACAACAACCCATGCATGACAAATAGAGAGGAGCGAAGATCCACCTACTACACATCAACATAGAAGAGCTGCCAAGGTCAAATTCCATCTCAAGTGAGTGAAGCACCAATGAGAATGAGGGCTTACCTTTCTCTTGGATGGCTAGATGCATGTGCATGGTACTAGTCGACTACTCTTTTGAGTAGATCCATTATTTGTATTCTTCTCATGTTTTGGGGATGAAACATGTTAAAGGGGTTGGAATGTAGTATACCTAGGGGGGATTATATGGGGTACAAAGGGAGGTACCCAAGGGAATAATGTAATAATGGGATGGGCCATAGTAATAAATAAGGTGGTTAACATGTATAATGTAAGGGACCACAAGTAGTTAGTAATAGTGTAATGGGCCCTTGGTATCAGATAGATGGTATTGAGGGAACCATGGTAATGACCCATGGTATTGTATGTATGAGGCCTATATAGAGGCTAAAGACTCCACATTGAGAGATGTCAAGGATTATTGTATAAATAGGCGTATGGCTTGCGGAGTGTTCTCCTTCCTTAAGGAGTGAATGTATGGTGTTGCCCTACCTTAAGGGTTTGATATCAATAAAGTGAAGCATTTCTATCTTGTTATTCTTGTGTTCATTTGTATTATCATGTATTTTTGGATAAGATCTATAACAAAAGATGAGCACTCTAAATTTGGTGGAATTGAAGTGGTAACTTAAGTAAATTGTTGAAAAGGGATACATTATGCCAAGTGTATCACCTTGGGGTACACTAGTATTGTTTGTGAAGAAGAAGGATGGTACTCTTAGATTTTGTATTGATTACAGGTAGTTGAACAAGGTGACGATTAAGAACATGTACCCTTTTTTGAATATTCATGACCTGTTTAATCAGAGATCATGATATCATCAAGTACGCATCAAAGAAAAGGACATCTAAAAAAACTGCATTCCATACTAGTTATGGGAATTATGATTTTGTTGTGGTTCGTTTTGATTTGACTAATGCTCAAACTACTTTCACGTGTTTGATGAATAGTGTGTTGCTGTTGGAAATAATACTGGCAGGGGGGGGGGGGGGAATCAATATTAGAAATTTAACAATATTTCATTTCATAAACAGATTTATATACGCTACTTCTGCTAATGAAACTTCCGTATATACGCAAATGTGTTTAGAGAAACTAGCGTATACCTTGTAAGCTTATAATTTAGTCAGTTGATCTTTAATCTGTCTATTAGAACCACATGAACAGTAATAGGTACAGTATAAACAGAGCAGGCAATTACACACAAGAACACAAGATATAAGGTGGAAACCCAATGTGGGTGAAAACCACCTGCTGCAATTCGTCTCTGTTTTATTTTAATAAGAAACTTATTTTTACAATAATTTTGTATTGGTGCAGTCTTATACTAGTACATGAGCTTATACCTGCAAAAGGCTACAACCTTCTCTCCTTCTCCACCTTCTCCTGGAAGGGAGCTACAACCTCGTTATCTCTTGTACTAGCTGATGTACTAGTACGTAGGTGCTGACCTACAGAAGGCTACAAGCTTTTCTTTTCTTCCAGGGACCACGTTTCATAAATTTTCAAATTGGATCCATCAGTAACATCAATCAAACATCAAAATATATATGCATCAATCAATCTCATTTGCACCAACCAAAGTTGAATGAAACAATCACTTCTCTGAACGTTGTAGCCAGAATATAGTAATAGTATTAGAACCCAAGCGAGAACCCAGAACACTGCAACAGTAAACAAAAGTAGCTAAAATATATTTTATGAGACATACGCTACTTCAATGTGTCGAACCTGCATTCATGCTCAGTTTTCTCAAGGCAAACTTGCGTATACACTATTTTGAAATTTCGAACCAGCGTGTATACGCAACTTTGCTATACTGAACATACGTACAGATCTGTAAAAGATGATTTACCCTTTACAATGATTTAGACATCAGTTATACACAGATCATTGGATTTACAGATTAAGACATGCACCAATTATAAAATATCAAAAACACACAAAGTTACTTCCCTTCAAGCGTTAAGATCTTGACCCATCAATAGAACTTATCTTTCTTCAAGTGCTGAGGTTCCTCCTTGATTCAGATCTATCTATGCACCATAACCCAATGACTAGTATTCTAGATCTTACTTTTCATTAGAGTGCCTTTGCCGAATGATCTTCTCCTCCTTTTATAATCTTAGCCCTTTCTCTATACCATGGTCCAAAACCACTTAGAATCAATACATTGGACCAAATACCTGGGGTCAACATTTCAGACAAGATACCTTGGACCAATACCATGGGTCAAAATACCATGGTCCAAATACCATGGACCAAAACTAAATTCTCCAACCTGTACGTGCTTTTCTTTGTGTAAAAGTGCGTGTATATGTGTATGCACTTTTTGGTCGGAAAACCCCCATGTATATGTGGCTTTGTCAAGGTAAACCTGTGTATACCTCTTTTTCCTTCATTCTGTGAGCCTGAATTGTGATTTTTCATCTGAGTGAGTTGCCATCAAGGACAAAACCTATGTCATAGTGCCAAACATATGTCATAATGCCAACAATCTCCCCCTTTGGACTTGATGGAAACTCCAAGTGACTCTCCCACTTTGTCATTAAGGGCAAAGGGTTATGCTCCCCCTGAGTACATGTTGAATTCTCTGATATACTGAAGTCCATTGTTCATTCTCCCCCTAACTGTAAGAAATGTATGCAACAATATGTTATACAAGAAGAACAATATTGTATACATCATAAATGATCTTCCTCTCACCAACAACTCATACATACATCCATCTCCCAGCCAAGTGGGGATATACCAAGATTGACTCATTAAGAAAGTGGGGATACATCAAAAGGTTATACATGATACAGCAAGAGCATTACATTATCCATCCCAGGCATAGTGGGGAAACAAAATAGGTCATTACATGACCTTGATAATAAAAGATATACATGACATAGGGACAAAATATCTAAAACGAGATAGTGATCAGCATCTGTCAATCACCATTAGCAACCATGATCTCCCTTTGCACCTGTTCCACTAGAAGCAAAAAAATAGTTGTGAAATTGTACCAAGATCTTCTAAAATAATGCCAACAATGCATTATTATAAATATATGCTCCCCATGAACCTATGCCAAATGATCAATGTCAGACCCATATCAGACTCTTTTCTTCCTGAGTTTGTCCCACTGATATTCTTCAAAATAACATATATGTGACTGTATCCATAACAATTGGCATATATACATGGATACACTTCATGAAACTCACATACAACTACTTTTCAGATAAGTTCAATGACAAGAAGATGCATCAACTACTCCGAGCTTCTGCCTGAGATATTCAAATGTCTCTCTGGGCAGTGGTTTGGTGAATATATCAGCAACCTGTTCCTTGGAGGGAACATACTCCAATTTGACCTTTTGTTCAAGCACTTGTTCCTAGAGAAAATGATATTTAATAGGTATGTGCTTGTTCTTGGAATGCATGACAGGATTCTTTGAAATACTAGTTGCACTTGTATTATCACATAGAATGGAGATGGGTTGAGTACATGTGATTTGAATGTCTTGTAATGTTTGCATCATCCAAAGAAGCTATGTGTAGCAAGATGCATCAGCCACATATTCTACTTCAGCTGTAGATAATGCAATTGAACTTTGTTTTTTGCTGAACCAAGACACTAATTTGGAACCCATAAAGAATGCACCACCATTAGTGATTTTTCTGTCATCCACACTTCTTACCCAATCTGCATATGTATATGCATAACGTGTATGATATGTATCTCTAGGATACCATAAACCAAAGTTTTGTGTTCCTTGAAGATATTTGAAAATCATTTTGACTGCCTGAAGGTATACTTCCTTTGGATTTTCTTGGAATCTTCCAACTATTCCCATTGCATGCATGATGTGTGGTTAGGTACCTATTAGATAGAGAAGATTACCAATCATGGATTTGTAAGTTGGTTGATGTAGTACTGTTGATTCATCATTTGCGCTAAGGCTGCATCCTTTACCATAGGGGTACATACTGGTTTAGAATCTTCCATGCCATATTTCTTCAGGATCTGCTTGAGGTACTTGGTTTGTGATAGAAAAATACCATCTTTATTTTGTTGAACTTGTAAACCAAGAAAATATGTGAGCTCACCAAGCAGGGACATTTAAAATTCTTTCTGCATTACCAAAGTAAAGTTTTGACTCATGGCTTCTTCATTGCTACCAAAAATGATATCATTGACATACACAACAATTATTAGCAATTTATCATTGTCAATTTTTATATATAGATCACTATCAACTAATCCTTTTGAAACACCTTGTTCATGAAGGTATTTGTCAAGACAATAATACTAAGCCCTTGCAGCTTGTTTTAGACCATAGAGAGCCTTTCTGAGTCTGCATAGAAGTTTTGGATCATTTCCAAGGATGAATCTGTCTGGTTGCTCAATATAAACTTCTTCTTCTAGGTCTCCATTAAGAAAGGCAGATTTCACATCCATTTGATATACTTTGAACTTCTAAAAGCTAGAAAGAGAAGGGAACATTCTTATAGGTTCAAGTCTAGCAACAGGTGCAAAAGTTTCTTCAAAGTCTATACCTTCTTGTTGAGCATACCCTTTAAAAACAAGTCTGGCCTTGTTTCTAATAACTTCTCCATTTTCGTTCAACTTGTTTTTGAATATCCATTGGGTTCCTATGACATTCTTATCATGAGGTCTAGAAACTAATTTCCAAGTATTATTCTTTTCAATTTTCTCAAGTTCTTAATCGACGGCCTTGACCCAATATTCATCTTTTCATGCTTCATGTACATTTTGCGGTTCAATGGAGGAAAGCAATGCTAGATAGATCGAAGCTTCTGTAATAGTTCTTCTTCTCTACACACCTGCCTATTTTTTCCCAAAATTTGAGTCTCTAGAAGATTTTTCTGAACATATCTGGATGGAGACTTTTCTTCAACCATTATATACTCTTCTCGTGCTTCATTGGTTTCTTCTTCTTCAACATTAATCTGATTTGATGTGGAAAGATAATCCTCATCTTCTTTCCATTCTTCAGTTTTTACCTACTTTGGATTTCCGCCTACTTCATAAACCAGAACATCAATACTTTTAAGAATTTTCCCAAGTATTTTATTATAACACTTGTATCCTTTACTCCAGGAAGAGTAACCAAGGAGAATGCCTTCATCTGCTCTAGGTTCAAACTTGCCAAGTTTTTCATCAGTCCTTTTGATGTAACATTTTCTTCCAAAAAATTTGAAGTATTTTACAGTAGGAGTCTTACCATACCAAATTTCATAAGGAGTTTGAGTGTTGCTTACCTGAACATTTGTTTTGTTGAGAATAGTGATGGCAGCAAATTCAACTTCACCCCAGAAGGTTGTAGGAGTTCCAGACTCATCTAGCATAGCACCAACCATTTTTTGAATAGTTGTATTTGTTGGGTTGTGTTATATTCTTTCCACAACTAGGCTACGTAGTGAACTGGGGGGTTAGAGGGGGGGCGAAGCCCCCCCTTCGCCACGCCGATTGCGCAGTGGGGGTGTCACAAGGGGGACGGCAGCCCCCCCTGTCCGGGGGTTGAGGGGGGTGGGTAGCCACCCTCTACGGGGTTCGGGGCAGCGCCCAGAGAAAATTTTCTTTTCGACCCTATATTAGGTTGGCCGAACCTACCTATGGTTTTTCGGTCGATGGTTTTGGACGCGATGGTTTTCGGTCCATGGTATTGGATGCTTCGGCATGTATAAATATGTATTGTAACATTGAAATAAAATAATGAAAAATCAAGCTGGTAGTCTCAGTTTTGAGATCCAGTGGGAAATCTCTGTGTATATGTGTTATGCTCTCGCATTTTATTTTTCTTTTGATTTAGAATTCGTATGCAGGTAATTTCTGTTCGGGGTTAAAACCTACAAACTCCTTATAATCCTTTAGGAGGAAACTTTGCTGGTTATGGTGGATATGCAGCCGGAGTTGGTCAAACTCCGAATTTTGTTGGATCACAAGGCTTACCTTTTGGTTCAGCCGGTTCTACTGGTTACTTCGGGCAGCTTGGTGCCTTCCAAAATCCAAGTCAATCTTTTCAGAGCTTTGGGAGTTCCTCCCAGTCTAGGTGGAATCCCCAAGGTCCTCCTAGGCTTCTGTTTCTGGCAACATTGAACTTGCCAGATCTCACTAAGTTAACAAACGGTCCAATTGAGTATAATCCGGCCTGGCCTCTGGTCCCAACCAAACTCCCTTCGGACATTCTAAAATTCGAAGGGAAGAGTGGTGAGGACCCAGGCGACCATGTAACCACATTCCATTTGTGGTGCTCATCTAACTCCCTTATCGACGACTCGATTAGGTTGAGACTCTTTCAACACACCTTGACTGGTAATGCGGCCTAATGGTATATAGAGTTTCCACGGGGCAGCTTTACATCTTTCGCTGACTTAGCTAATATTTTCTTAAATCATTTTCAGTTGCCTATCTATTATGATACCGGAACCGAACTACTGGCCACTTTTCGTCAGGATAAGGCAACTCACATTTCTGACCATATTCAGGAATGGAGACAGAGAAAGAGGCTCATTAAAGCAGAAATCCCTCCGGAGTACCATCTCGAATGGTTTTTGAAATCTTTAATACCTGAGATCTCCAAGGATGTCTCTATGTTTGGAGTCTATTCTGAGGAGCAAGCCATTTTTAGGGCCCAACAATTAGAATTGATCTACTCTCAGTCTGTGATCCTACAAAAATATTTACCAGATGCTCCTGGGTCTAAGGCTGGCATAGCTAAGTCGAAGCCAGGTCCCCACGCGGATGGTATTTTTGGGTTGGTAGACATGAATACAGTGAACTTGTTGAACCAATTGCAACAGTTGTCTTTACAAACTGCTTCTAACAACCAAGTCACATCGTCTAACCCTCTGGCTTCCCAAACCTCTTCGATTAATGCCATCCAATCTGATAACCCCAAAGGAAATCAAAATTCCAATGGGAAAAAGAAGGGACGAGGTAAGAAAAAGAACCAGGATGGGAAGCCTGATGCAAATAAATCTGGAAATAATGCTGGTGGTGGTAGAAATGAGTCTAAAAATAAAGTCAAGTTTCCATGCAAGTTGTGCAGTGGAGACCATAAAAATCATCTTTGCCCCAAGATTGAAGACACTCAGCGCTTGTTAGGGTAGCAAGGGACTTCTAGTTCCCAAACTGTGTTAACCAACCCTTTTCCCCAAGGGCAGCAACTTCTTGCTGGCGTGAGTTCAAACCCTGGAACCTCCGCAGGGGGCAACCAGGAAGGGGAAAAATCATCGAATGTTTTCATGATGGGTTCTAACGTCCATGTGGCTACTCGGTCATGTGATTATGGTGAAGCCGAAACTTCCAAGGACAAGACTGTTCCCGGAAATACCGACCTTCATATTGAGCAACCCCTTGTTGAGACTATACCACGGATACCGAAAGGTTCCGCTAAACGCGCGACTATTAATCCTAATGCTAGGGCTGCCTATAATTACTCCATTGTTAAGGATCTGGCTCAGAGTCCATGCACCATGTCCACTTTAGAGGTTCTCCAGTCGTGTCCGGCTCAGTGAAGTGCTTTAATTTCTGCGATTGGGGCAGTCGATCCAACTAACTCTTTAGTGCTCACATTCGACATGTTAAATGTCAAAAAGCGACTCCCTCATCATATGGCTTTTCAAATAAAGTCTACATACCGGAAAATTAACATTTATCGTATCGTTATTGATGAAGGAGCTTCCACGAGCGTCATGTCGATGTCATGCTAGAAGGCTATTGGATCGCCTTCGGATGTTCCTTCACCTACCATCTTGATTGCATTCGATGGTTATTCTCATAATCCGCATGGGATTATCCTGACCTTTCCTATATGTGTTGGGGGGAAGGTCATTAATATTGAAGTAGAAGTCGTAGATTCTAACCTAGACTATAATCTCCTCTTAGGAAGGAACTGGGTATACGAAATGGACGTCATTGTTTCGACTCTGTTTCGTGTCATTTGCTTTCCTCATGAGGGGAAATCGTTAATGTTGATCAATTGGATTCTTGTCCAGTCGATCCTCAAGAAAGCCCTGACTCTACTGTTCCTTTAGTGGATAACCCTCGTCCGCCTACTGAGAATTTAGGAGTAGGGATGTATTCCTCGTTGATGGGTACTTTTGATCTTCCCTCTCCTTTTGCTAAAATCAATGTCATTTCATCATTTAAGGAGTCTCCTCGAGAAGAGTTCTTCCGAACTCGTTATTTTTCGGACCCTTAGACCTTACCTTCACCTACGACCACATTAGTTGAAGGACAAGGGAATGGAATGGCATTCCCTATATCTGCAACTGAGCTTAGATATCAGTCTATCGTCAACTCTATAGATGACCATTCTACTCCTTTTTCCGAAGAGGAGTTAGATGGTGATGTGGCCCCGGCTTGGAGCCTTGATTCTACCTCTGCCTTGGACTGCTTAGATTCAGTTTTACCTTCTAAATAAGCAATCCTCGAAGCAATGATGGGTATAGATAGACCTTGGGAAGATTTACACCATCGTTCATACTTTCTTCCTCCATTACAGGAGGTAGAATCTAGATTCTCCGAGCTCTGTACTAGTGATGTTTGTACGGTGTCAAATCCTTTGGCTCCAGCACACGTTCGTGCCCAAGGTAATATGTCGGTGATTTCAAAAACAACACCTATAAACATCTCTAGGGACCCTAACACGATCGAGAATCTCTTCATCGGAATTGAGTGTTCCCCTAAAGAAATTCAAATTTACACCGACCTGTTCAAGGAATTTCGGGATGTATTTTCTTGGTCTTATGAAGAAATGCCTGACATTGACCCATCTATAGTTCAACATGAGATCAAGACGTATGAAAACACCAAACCAGTTCATCAAAGGCTTTGGCCGGTTAACCATAGGAAAGCAGCAGCTATCAAAGCTGAAGTGGAGAAGCTGCTAAAGGCGGGTTTCATATACCCTGTTCCTCTTACTGATTGGGTTTCTAATCCAGTCTCTGTAGATAAAAAGCAAGGAAAAATCCGAGTATGCATCGATTTTAGGGACCTAAACAAGGCTTGTCCGAAAGATAATTACCCCTTGCCATTCATTGATTAGATTATCGACGAGTGTGTAGGTAATGAGATTTTTTCCTTCATGGATGGTTTTTCTGGTTATAATCAAATTTCTATCCGTCCTGAAGATCAACATAAGATAGCCTTTATATGTCCCTGGGGTATCTTTGCATATAGAAATATGCCTTTTGGTCTTAAAAATGTTGGAGCCACCTTTCAGCGAGCCATGTCATATGCTTTCCACGACATCAAGCATGTCATCGAAACATACTTGGATGATCTCGCTGCTCGTTCTCGGAAGAGAACTGATCACCCTAGTCACCTTCGAATGGTTTTCGAGCGATGTCGTTTTTATAAAATCCTATTGAATCCCAACAAGTGCATTTTCGCGGTTACATACAGTCGGTTGTTAGGGTTCATTGTGTCAAATGAAAGGATTTGGGTTGATCCCTTCAAGGTTGAGGCAATAGTTCAGTTGCCTCCCCCGTCTTCAATTCGACAACTTCAGAGTCTTCAAGGGAAGGCTAATTTCTTAAGGCGGTTTATAGAAAACTATGCCGAGATCACTAAAGGGTTCATGCGTTTGTTACGGAAAGGAGTTCCATTTGTATGGGACGACTTTGCGCAACGATCGTTTGATGCTTTGAAAAAGGCACTAGTCTCTACCCCGTTGTTGAGTCCACTGGATTATGGGAGAGACTTCCTTTTATATCTCGCTACAACATAATCAACCATTGGTATGGTTCTCGTTCAGGAGGACAATTCTCTCACCGAGCATGTGATTTATTATTTGATCCGAGGCTTAATAGGTCCTGAACTTCGCTATTCTCCGGTTGAGAAGTTGGCCTTGGTAGCTGTCCATGTTGTCCAGCGGCTCCGTCATTATATCCTGTTGCGCAAAACTTTTGTCTTAGCGGCGTTCAATCCATTTCAATTCTTCCTCAGTAGGCGAGTGATTGGGGGCAAATATAATAGATGGATAGTCATCTTGCAAGAATTTGATCTCGAGTTCTTGTCTGCCAAGTCTAAGAAATCCATGGTTTTCGCTGAGTTAATTTCTGAGCTGCCTTGTGGAGAAGACACTGTGTATGAGGAAAGTTTTCCCGACGAACATTTATTCCTCATCTCTTCACTTGACCCTTGGTATGGATATATCATTGTCTATCTCCAGACTTCGAAGTTTCCCTCTACTTTCTCCAAGGATGAACATCGAAAATTACGTCACCTGGCTAAAAATTATGTTGTCATTGGTGATACCTTATACCGTCGAGGGTTTGACTCAATCCTTCGGCACTATTTAACCTTAGAGGAAGCAAAGTCAATGCTAAATGATTGCCACAGTGGAGCTTGTGGTGGTCATCTATCGGGGCTTGCTACAGCCCAGCGCATCTTACGTGCTGGCTGTTTTTGGCTTTCACTCTTTAAAGACTGTGTGGAAGTGGTCAAACCCTGTCACCCCTGTCAAATCTTTACTCACAAGATGCGTGCTCATCCAGATCCTCTTTTCCCCATTGTCACCGTCGGTCCTTTTACTAAGTGGGGTATTGATTTTACAACTTGTAATCCGCCTTCAGCGGCGAATCACAGGTACATTATCGTGGCTGTAGACTACTTTACAAAGTGGGCCGAGGCCATGCCCACTTATAAAAACGATAGTGACACAACAGTATTGTTCCTTTTCAATCAGCCTATCTCAAGATTCGGTATCCCGCGAGAGATTGTCATTGATCATGGCAGTCATTTCCAGAATCAACTGATGTCTGAATTGGCTCTCAAATTAGGTTTCCGGCAAGAGCATTCATCTCCTTATTATCCTCAAGCCAATGGATAGGTTGAGGTAGTCAATAAAATTCTTAAGACGATCCTCCAATGGACAATCAACAAAAATCGGTCCAATTGGCACGTTATGTTGTATTCGGCTCTTTGGGCATACCAGACCTCCATGAAGACTGCTACTGGTTTTACACCTTTTCAGTCGGTTATGGGATGGAATCTATCTTTCCGATTGAATGTGAAATTCCATCTCTTAAGTTAGCTATAGAGCTCCTTCCAGAGACTTCGAGTCTCGAAGAGCGCCTCCTTCACTTGGAACATCTCGATGAGCAGCGTGGAGATGCCGCCACGATGAATGAGGCTCATAAGAAAAGGGTTAAAACGCAGTATGATAAATATGTCCATCCTCATGTCTTTTCTGAAGGTGACCTTGTCTTGGTCTATGACCAAGATAAAGACACCTTGGAGGCAGGCAAGTTTAAGCCTATGTGGTACAGTCCTTTCATTATTAAATGAGTTTTAGAAAAAGGGTCGTATGAGTTAATCGATTTTGAGGGAAGCAAGCTGGTGGAGCCCTGAAACGGGCTCTACCTAAAGAAGTACTTTGCTTAAGTAGGAGTTAGGCAATGGCTTCTTTGTATATTATGTATATTTGTACATATATCATTGAGAGTTTGTTGATATTAACACTTTTTGGTCTGCTGTGGCAGGTGTTATGGATGACTTGGTCTATTTTGGGTTCACCGATGGTGCTAATCGGCACACTCGGAATCTCGCTTCCGCAGCTTGGGTACTCTATTATCCAACTGGTCAATTGATGGTATCAAGAGGCGTGTGCATTGGTCCCGCTTCAAATAATATGGCTGAGTATACCGCCGTTATTAATTTACTATCCGAGGCAATCTCTCACGAGATCGACTTGTTGGTAGTTTATCTGGATTCTCAATTGATAGTGTTCACAATTAAACAAACATTTATTTTGGGTAAGGGATCCATGTTTATATCGCCAGTATTTAAGGTGAGGTTGTTGCAAAGATATTTGTTTATATTAATTATTTGCACATTCCAAGATCTCATAATTGGTTAGCTGATTTTATTGCTAATCAAGCATTAGACTGGCACATCAATCATTCATCACAATAAAATCAAGCATCAACAAGTCAAACTGTATATCTTATATATATATCTATATATATATATATATATATATATATATATTATATATATATTATATATATATATATAATATATATATATATATATATATATCATCATAAAGCATCTCGAGTCTACATATGTTGTTCAAAAATATACAAAATTGGGACTCAAATGCCCATAATCATGTCCGACATATCTAATGCCCTGGGTCAGGATGAGCGGCCAACTAGGTAACTATCGCATTGGCCACACGCTGAAAAGTGCGAACCTAGTCACGTGGCATGCCAACCACATGACGCTGCATATCCTCAGGAAGATCCTCTAGCGCAGCCATCGGTACTCGGTAGCTCAGTCTCATCAAGTGTTGCTGGACGTTGTTTAGAGTTTGTTCTGTCTCAGCAGCCACCTCTTCGGCTCCTCGGCCACACCATCCATGCCGCGGGAACCCATCTAGTCGTACCGGCCCAATATCTGGAACATGATCATCATATTAGTCATTTGAATCCCATCAAAATATTTTTCAAAATGCATCATTATATTTGAAAAATCCAAAAAATCATAAAATCAAAAAAATCTTACCAATCTCGCCCCATGCTGCATTCGGCGGTAATGCTAGGTCAGGATCTCCTCGGAAATCCAGCCTAGCATAGGGGTAGTCATCCACAGCGATGATCTGTTGATCCCACCAAGAAAAGAAGTCATTGTCGAAAGCAGTCCTAGGGACCTCCCCACCCCCCAGACGTTTCATCAGATCAGTCCACTGGCCCATGCGTGGATCGCGTGGGGTGCTAATGGAAACTGCTACCCTGGGGCAGAGTGCGGGAACCCTCTCGAAAAAGAAAATACACAGGATAGTCCCGTACCCAAAGTTCTTGGTATGTCCCCTCTTGATAGAAGTGAGCTGGCTCTTCATGTTGGCCAGAAGAGGAGTACGCCAGTCGAACACAGTAGTGAGACAGTCAACTGCCACGCTCATGGCTAGCCATGATGCCTGATACAGAGAGGACGATCTGTTCACTCGAGCTATGGTGAATAGGATTATCCTCAGAGATAAGCTCGCCACATGTGTGATAGAAATCTGGCTCCCAACCTTCTTGGGATGTCCCGGGCAATATATCTGTACGTAGTCCTCTATGGTGAGACTGCTCCGTGTCTTGCCCCGGGAATGTACTACCTCTCCCCTTCGGGAAAGGCCCGTGATTAAATAGATATCCTCCACTTCTACCCTGAGTGGCATTTGATCAATCATGAAGGCTTCCTCCTCGACGTCCCAATAATCAATGATCATCTCAAGCAGACGTACATTGGCTTTCATGTTCAACAATTTGAAGAATTTAAGCAAACTGAATCCCTGTAAGGCATCCAAAGCTTGAGGATCATTCATGACTTCATTATCCACCACTGCATGCTCTCTTTCACGCCAAGTGACCGGCATTCTGAGAAAAAAATTATTTGCAACCGTTAGTTTTTGTTTAAAATTGGTTCAAGGCATATACGCGGGTTCCTGTGCACATAGTTGCGTATAGGGCCCGCGTGTACGCGGGTTTCATATTACCAACCTGCGTATACGCCATGGTGAAATTTTGGACAAAAATTCAACGATGAAACATCAATTAAAAATCTTAAAACTAGTCACAATCAATTGCAAGCTAAGTATAAGAGTTACATGGAGGTTTTTGAAGAATTTGAATGGTCGAATTTGGTATATGGGAAGTTTGCTTCTTTTGCTCCAAATATTTGCTCTCCAACTCAAATGGTAAAAATGGTGAGTCCAAAATCCCTTTTATAAGTTTTGGAAATGCAAAAATTTTTCAAAACTTTATTTTGTTTGGCCTCATGTGACTTTTAACTTGGGAGCTTGGAATGTTAAGAATGGTTTGTTTTTAGGACATTTTGGACGTTTTTTCGACAATTTCGAGACGGTTCCATGACTGCTGACCCGTCATGACAGGTATCGTTTTCTCACTGGCATATAGGTTAGCGACACCATTTTTCCATTGCATTATGCATACTAGCCTTCATTCGCCGATACATCTGCCATAGGGTCGACCCCATCGTGTTATGGTTCGTAAGCCATCTTCACTCACCGATTTTTGAAATCATGACACGACGGTAGAGCCATCCTTTACATGGGCATCTTAGTTAGCACCTCACTGACATTTGTTGCCCATGCTGCTCCAATTTGAGTAGGCTCGGGAGTCCTCTGTAGTCCCGCCATGACTTATGCGTTGAAGACTCATTCTTCTTAGCTTCTTCACTTTGTTCTGGCCTTATACCCTAGAGGCTCCTTTGTGTTGAGTTGTACTATTGCATTGCATGTTGACCACTTGCACCTTTTGGCCTAGAGCCGGCTTCACTTGGACTCGTGTTTAAGCCAACTTTTGACCATGACGACTACAAAATCAACCTTGCACACCTTTGACTTCTGCAACTTGACACACCTTGACCCGTGGAAGGAACGTACCTTTGAGTGTCATTGACCAGTTTTCACCTCCCTGCATTGAGCATAGGAATGTTCCATTCCCAGGAACTCGATCATCTGTTTCACCGACACTCGTTCTTTCCAATATACCATAGCATTCTTTTATTCTTTTTAAAGCTTATAAAAAAAGACAAAAAAATTAAATATTCGAAAAAGAGCGGGAACGGGACAATATTTCTATTTATTTTTGGTAGCTAGAGTCAGTCATGTCGCCCTTGAACAAAGCACTCAAAACAAAGTCTCCTCCGTTTGGGCGGGATTTAGTTTGACTTAGGTACGCCTTAACCTTGTTATTGAGTTAGTTCTCCCTCGATTGGTTATCTCTTCCAATCATATGGAGGGTTTGTTCGTGCCTCGAGCATGACGAACTTATACATATTCATCATATGCTGCCACATAATCACATTGTGTCGTGCTTTGATTCAACGGAAGTTAGCCTGAGTCGGCCTCTCTGCGGTGTCTCTTGACTCATTTTTTAGTTGGCCATCCCTGGTTGTCAATGTCATGTCTATTATCACATCAGCTATATTGGTCCTTTACTCATGCCGGTTTGAGAAGGTCTCCATTGACTTCTTGCTGACGGGTCTTGTCCTTATCGACGACAACATCTTGCTCTGAGGACAGACCTAGAGCTGCACCCTGGCCTTATTTTCATTATTGATAGGCCACCTTGTGCTCAGCATCGATCAGTATCATGGGTCTTTGACTGAGTGGTTTCCCTTGTGTTCGACATCAGCTTACATTATCACACATTGGGATTCGTGCAGTACCTTGGTTTCCATTTGACCCT
>APFE031207148.1:2448-18877 GCA_000404065.3 Pinus taeda | reverse complement strand
TTCTCAAACGTAGGACCTAAGGTACGCCCCTCTTACTATAGAATTTGCTTATAATAGCATAATGGCTGTGTGAATGTGTGTTTCTCTTTATAGACATCTTTCAGTCTGCTAGGGTTTCAACCCAAAAGCCCTAGGGGAGCATTTCCCTCAACACTACTGGAAGATGTCGTCGAAGAGATCGACTTCCTTAGTGAACACCTTTATTTTAACAGTTGTAGTAAAATTCTTTATTACATCAAAGGGATCAAATTGTCTCCCTGGGAACTTAAACAATCATAGAATCAACATGTTTTCTACTTCTCTGAAGGTGTGACCTAGATCAAACAAAGCAAAAGCCCCACGGGCCACAAGTAATTGCGGCCAGATTTCCTTTTTCTTGTCTTTTAGTTCTTTGTTCATTCCTCCAACCCTGCAGATTTGGTAGGCTATTTCACGGGCCATTAACTTGTCAGGAACATACAAGGGAAGTATATGAGGGGAAGCAATGCTTCTGAATACTTTGATATAAGTGAAAAATTCTTCTCCGAACCATCTTCCGACAGGGAGAATATCAATTTCGACCTAAGGAGAAAATCTTGGGGCATCTTTATTACACAACATTTTGTGAATGGGTAGCATAAATCCATGGCAAATTCTATAAAAATATGGGGTAAACTTAGAATCCCATAGTTCCTTATGGTAGACTTGAATGGGCAAGGGATTATGTACCATCCATTTCCAACCCATGAGAGTAAATCTAGAAACAAAACAGATAGCATCCATGACATAAGCAGCTAAAAAGGAAGGAGGATAAATCCTCTGAGAGGGAGTCCTTTTAGACCGATAATTCCAAATAGCGGAGGCTAAGTTATCAGACAATATTTGAGCCCAGTCCATAATAGTGGCGTTGGTAGCCTCATCCAGTAGGGGTAGCCACTTGGATGAAAATTTATTGATATCAGGTTTTCCAAATAACCTACATAGCATTGCAGCAGCGAAACAATACGAAGAGGAGAGGGAACCAATGTTGTACATACCATGTTTGTCTTTCTTTAAAGGCTCTTCCTTTGCTGACCAACTTTTGATGCATTCTGCCAAATCTTCATTTACCTTGGCGAATTTCTCCATGAATTGTTTGTTATAGCTAGCCTGCGGCTCTGGTAAATGATACATGTGTCTTAAATTCTATGGGGTGAATGACCCAATAACCTTTTGGTTCTGCTACTTGAATTTCCCATATTTTATATCAGCGTCATCTATCACCCATTTGACCATATCTGTATAGAGAACTATTTTAGGCCTTGCTGCTATACAGTGCAGGAATGAGCACATAAGCTCTGTGAGTGATGCTTTGGATGACCCGTGTGCATCTGCCGTAACTATAACTTCCATGAGTCTCGGGTTTTCTTCCTCTAGCAGACTATACATGCCTTCCCAAGTAGATATGCCTGCTTCTTTAGTACAGGTGGTGTCTTTGAATAAGGGTGTCATCTCTATTTTCTCAGTAACCATAGCTTTTCCCTTCTTTCCCATTACGTTCTGCACACTGCTCTGTATATTGTTCTGCGTACTGCTCCTGTAAGTTCAGAAATAGAGAACTAAGACATAATGAGAAAGATAACGAATGATGGTAAGTAATAATGTGACGGGAAAGCTCTTAGTTTCAAAATCATATCAGTTATATCACCATACGTGAAATAACTTTTCGCTCAGATCTAAATCCTTTCTCATAAATAACTATCAATAAAGCACTAAGTTGACATTAATGCCCATAACTCAGTATCAGATTATGAGAAACATTTCATTGAATGATGAGCCCTTTTGATCTGCGATAAATCAATTTTGCAATTTTCTTTAGCAATATCGCAGATCACAATATCGCTAATCCTTTTCGTTAACAGTCATTTGTTTCATTATGTGACTGCGAGATGCGATTTGCGAGATGTGATGAGTCTTGTATGGTGCGTGATCTCGCATCATCACGTTTTCGCAATTCCAAAAGTTTCTTTATATGATGTCCTCCTTTACCCTTTTGCGATGTGATGTTCATTATTAAGAGAACGATTTTATTTGAGACTTATCATAATACTTAAGATTTTGCATTTGCGGATGTTTTTCCTAAGTTTATGATAGTGTGTTTTATTCAAAGGGAATTATAAGTGCTAGGCTTTTTTTTTTTTTTAAGAAGGGTCCCCATTTATTCAGTGTTATTACTAATACTAAATAAAAAGGGGGGTTGTTGCTTGCCACAACAGGTTCCTAGGTCATATCTTGTGTTCATTATGGTTTGCGAGTTTTACTTCATTGTTCTCTATTTTTTGCATACTTTGTCTATTGCATGCATAAAAATAATAACTTAATAAATCCATATTTCTGAGGAAATAACTCTCAAAGTATTGATTTTAGATTTTCAACATAAAATTATCAAATTTGTTCTCCCAAAAGGGTTCCTAGGTCATATCTTGTGTTCATTTTAGTTTGTGATTTTTACTTCATTCTTCTCTATTTTCTGCATATTTTATCTATTGCATGCATAAAAATAGTAACTTAATAAATCCATATGTCTAAGGAAAATAACTGTCATAGTACAAATTTCGTATTTTCAATATAAATTTATAAGATTTATTCTAATGAGTTGTCCAATGGAATATCCACAAAATTATAAATATCATATTGATATTAGAGTAGGTCTCTTTGGGTATATTGTGGGGAATTGTAGGGGAGATTAGTGAAGCCAAAAGTCATAAAACCATATCCATAGTTGATGAATTTGTTAATAACTCTCAAGATCTCGCAAAGGAGAGGTTTTCACAGATAGAATCACAAGTCACAAATATAAATTTTAATGTGATCCTCCTCCATATGGAATCCCTAACCAATAAGCTCAAGATATTCAAAGAAGACGGAGGTTCTAATTCAAATGTTTGATTAGAGGGGAGATTGGGGGTTCAAGAAGAACTAAAAAGGGAGTCTAAGAAAGCACCAAAAAAGGATAAACCTAGTTTGAGTACCATGAACCATTCACAATACCTTTTGAAGATGGAATCAAAGGTTGACATCAAGCCATGTCAAGTTGACTTTGATGCTTTGAAGTTAAATTCCTTGTTGTAGTAGTTCCAAGTTTACCTTAACATTCATTGTATGGAGGAATAATAGAAGATTTCATTTTCTTAGCTGAAATTAAATGTCCACGCCTTGACCTAGTGGGAAATCCACATGTAGGCCCTGAGATTGGAGGTAGATCCTCCATTGAGTAAGTTGGAGGATTTCAAAACTGTCATAATCCCACAATTTTACCCTATCGGATATGAAGAGTACTAGTGGATCTGATGGAATTACCTAAGGAAGAGATAAGGGTAGAGTCTATAGAAGCAAACCACAAAATTTATAAATATGGCCATAATGATGGGTATGTTTGTTGGGATGGGGTCCCCCAAGGTTAAGCTTTGCTAAATCTTAAGTTAAATGTCGGTAAGATACTTTAAAGTCTCTGCATTTTAAGGAGCAGAGTGCGAGTCACTCAGGTTTTTAAGAGTCAAAGGGACTTTTAGGAAAGTCAAAGCCCCTTATTTTGTAAAGAGATGAGTTGTATTAAGCTTCTCACATGGTTTTTGGGCCATGGTATTGTAAGGGTAAAGGACATATAAAGGGATGTCTTAGCAAGTCTAAGGCAATCAATTCATGAGATCATATGTTTTTGAGTTTTTAATTGTGAGATCTTTCTATATTTGGGTGAATGGGAAGGCTCCTACAGTTATGTGTGTGGATACATTGGTAAGTTCGCAGCTGAGTGTGCGAGCCCCTGTAGCTGTGTGCGTAGGGTCTGAAAAGTATATGTATTGAAGATTTGGAATAATAAAGAGTATTTGAAACAATTTGTGTCTAAAATGTATACTTATGTGTTTTTTGTATTTACACTCTGTTGAATTCCATTTATCTGTAAGATTGTCTTAATTACACTGTGAAGATTTGGATCTACCATTATATATTATTTTATGCATGATTAGACCCTTAGGCGAATCTCATAACTCTGTTTAATTAGAAATTACTTTAAGTTGGGGATTTTAAGGATTAGGGTTTGCGAAGGTCATTTCAAGCATTAAACTGAAGAAACACCTTACCCCCACATCACATAGCCTTCTAGATGCATAAACCTAGTTCTAGCATCCCCAATACTGCCTCGGGTGAGACTGCAACCTGCACTAAGCGAGTTGTTTTCGAAAGGGACGGTAGTGTATGGTTTTGTTAGTTAGCACAACTAACTCTAAACCTGGGTCCAAGCCCCCTCAAGCCAACAAATGGTTCCATTGCTAGGATGAAGTACTATGTTGGTGGGCAGGAAGCTTATTAATTCACAGATGGATTTTTAGTATGTCACCAAATTAAGATTGCACTGGAGGATAGAAGCAAGAGTACCTTCACTATAGAATGGGGGTCTTTCAAATATATATTCATGCCTTTTAGACTAAAAAATGCTCCTCCGATCTTCTCAAGGGTGGTAGTCGTAGCGTTAAAGTAATTCATTCATAATTTTTTGGAAGTCTACTTTGATGATTGGAAAATTTTTGGACTACTCAAGAAGCATGTCTCTAGTCTGCGCCTGATGTTGGATACATGTAGAAAGTACTAGACCTCCTTGAATTTGAAGAAATGCATTTTTTGTGTACCTTATGGAGTACTTTTGGGACATGTTGTGTGTAAGTAGGGATTAATGGTAGACCCTTCTAAGATTGTTGTAATTATCAATTTGGATCCCCCTAAGAACTTCAAGCAGCGACGCACGACCTTGGGTCATACTTGGTACTACAAGAAGTTTAGTAAGGTGTACGCGCAAATCACTACACCCATGTAGAAGTTGTTAAAGAAGGATGCTACATTCTGCTAGGACAACGACTGTCAGAAGAGCTTGGATATTTTGAAGGAAAATATGGTTATGAAACCAATCCTAGTATTCCTAGATTGGAAGAAGGAATTTCATGTGCATTTGGATGCGTCTTGTATAGCGTTGCGAGCTATCTTAACTCAACTAGAGGCAGGAGATATTGATCACCCAATTGCATTTTCCAATCAAAAAATGGCGAAGGTGGAGAAAAATTATTCTACAATTGAGCGCAATGGGTTTTCCATGGTATATGCGCTACAGAAATTCAGGCATTATCTGTTAGGTGCGCACTTTAAAATGTACACAGACCATTCTACTTCGAAGCATCTAGTCAATAAGCCTATGTCGGAAGGGGGGGATTTCCGATGGTTTCTTCTTTTCCAGGAGTTTGATTTCAAAGTAATAGTTAAGCCCAGGAGATTGAATATTGGACCTGATCACCTCTCTTGGATCAAGAATGGTGAAGAGCCTGCTAATATTGATGAAGGGTTTCCTCACATGTAGCTCTTTGCTATCAGAGTTGCAGATGAGTATCTTGCAAACATTATTCATTTTATATCTACTGGTATAGCTCCTTAAGGTTATAAGACAAAAAAAGAAGGAATTAGTTATCAGGGGTGTAGATTTTTACGTGATTACAGGACACTTATACAAGATGAGATCAGATGATGTTCTACGCCAATATGTGCCTGAATATAAAATACACAGTATTCTAGCTGAAACCTATGGTGGTGTTGCTAGAGGACACTATATAGGCAAGGAAACCACGTAGAATATTCTACGAGCAGGATTATGGTGGCCTATAGTACATAAAGATTCTAAGGAATACTATAGTGCATGTAATGTGTGTCAAAGGACCGTGAGGCCACTGCGAAGGGATGAACTGCTGTTAAATCCACAAGTCACACTACAAGCATTTGATAAATGGGAAATTGACTTTGTTGGACCCATTCATTCACCAAGTAAGAAGACAAGATCACGTTATATTCTCACTACAACAGAGTACTTAACCAGGTGCACCAAGGCACAACCTGTGAAGGATTGCAACGCGACAACTATTGCGACGTTTATATTCAAATTTATTATGTCAAGGTTTAGATGCCCAAAGATTCTGAAGATGAGTGACACAGGGTCACACTTCCTGAATGAGAAAATTGCAGCTTTAATAGAAGAATTCTAGATGTACCATCAGAAGAGTACATGGTATCATCCCCAGGTGAAAGGAACTATTGAAGCTTTCAACAAGATCTTGGAGAATTCCATAACAAATGTCTACAATGTTAATAGGAATGATTTGGATGTGTGCATACTGAAGTTTCTATGGGCATATAGGACAACTTGTAAGAAATTGACTGGGCAAACACCATTTTGACTAGTTCATGGAAAAGAAGCAGTGTTGCCAATGGAATATATAGTGCCCAACCTCAGGATCATAAGAGTAACCGAGATAGCAAATCACGACATAATGGAGGAACACTTAGAGAAACTACTTGCATTAGAGGAAGACCTTTTTTTGGTTGACTTTCATCAATAGGTACATAAAGCTAGAGAAAAGGTGTGGCATTATCGACACATTAAGAAGTGTACCTTTAAGAATGGAGATTTGGTACTGATGTATGACAGCAAATTTACCAAATTTCTAGGGAAGTTTTAGATGCATTGCTAGGATCGTATGTGATTAAGGACATTTCGGATGGTGGCACAGTTCAACTCGTGAAGCTGAATGGGGAAGTGTTTCATTGTAGGATTAATGGGAGCAATTGAAGGTTTATAGGGACGATCCACCCCTGCGCAATGACTACATGACAACAGGAAAGTCTTAGTGCTTATGGTAGTTTAAAGAGAGCACAGGACTATAAACTACTATGCTGAGGAAAAATTCTATCAAATAAGAAGGGTTGCGTGATGTTTAGGAAGATGGCATAGGTGGAAGCTGCGACGTGGTAGATGTGCCATAAGGAGGGGTCCTATGCAGCCTGCCCAAAAAGTGATTGTTGGAACAACTATAACTTATTTGAAAATGATTTTTTCATTAAAAGAAGGGAGTGAAATGCATTTAAAGAGCATATCTATGAAAATATAATTCCAAAAACACATTAATGAGGGAGATCTAGAGGGAATCAAGTGTTTTGAATTTGAAAAAGGCTATAAATATGGCACCTTGCTCCACATTTAGACACTTTTATTTCATAGAGCTTATTTTGTGATTTTGCATCTAAATGTCAATTGAGGGAATATTTATATGCATGAGTGGAATTGGGTAGACTTGGAGAGGGAATTCTTGCAGAGAGAGCTTGGATATATCATGACTTCGGCACTGCCTGCCCATACTATGACGTTGAGATCGCATAGAAAGCAACCTGTTGCCTCAACAACAGCAACTAAAAAGCAAAAACAAGTGTAGACAACATTGGTTCAGGGATCGCTGTAGAAAATTCCAATCGAGAAGAGACAGAAGGAAAAAATGGATAAAAACAAATTAATAGAACCGTAAGACTTGGATGAGGAGGAATTGGTTGCTGGCCTTGAAGAAATTAATGTTGAATAAGTCGAATGTATTTCTAGATTGTCGCCATATTTGTCACCATGGAATCCAATGTCCAAGGTAACGAAGGATCTAGATGTTATTAAATATAAGGTTTTCACTCCGCTATTACCTAAAGACATACCTATTGAGGGTGAATTGTTGGTCCGGGTAACGTACCTGAAAATGAAATATTGGGATTTAAATGATCGAAGTAAATTCCCACAGTTTGAGCCCATCCAGTACCTAAGATCCTATTGTAGCGGCTATAACCACCCTCCAAAATTTTGCCTTAGCTTAGTTTTGGAGCCTCCCTACCAACCATCCTTAGCAGCATGTCTTGCACTATTAAGTACATAGTCTTCATTGGTTTCTCAGCAGCTTGCCATCTTGTGCATGTTAGTTTGCTTCACTCCCCTCATAGGCTTCCTTTCCATATTGGGGCTACTTGCTGGCTGAGCAGCTCCCTCAGAAAATTTCTCAATTCTGGAGGGGAACCAACCTTCCCTCCAGAAATTGCACAAATATGCTGGGCAACCTATTGGGCTAAAAAATTATGCAATGCAGTTAGAAAATATTCCTTGGGAAAATTTCACAATTTGGCCCAGCACTGTAACTCAACCCATAGATTGCGCAATTCTGGGTAGCAGTCACTTGCTCCTCCCAAAAATTGCGCAATCCCTCTGGGACAACTAGCCTAGAACCTATTAGAAATTTCGTGATTCTGGGCAGCCGTCACCTACTCCTCCCAAAAATTACACAATCCCACTAGGACATCAATCCCAGTTCCTCTAAATAATTTTGCAAATCCCTCTCTCAATCAAGGCGACTGTTGCATGTGCCTTCAGGTTGGCAGGTTCCCTCTAGGACCGAGAAAAACTAATTTGCATGCATGGGTTTCTCTTCCCGAAATAGAAAAAGGCAATATGCAAAAGGAATCCCTAGATATAGGGATCTATTCTTAGCAGTTGAAGGTTACATGCAAAGCTCATTTTAGATACCTCTTGCCAAGTGTCACTTTTTCCTAGATTTGTGGCATGCACATCATAACCTCGATCTTATCAAAACTTATGAACCAGAAGCTACAAAGCTCATTCCTCACATCGATCTTACAATTCTCACATCCCACATCGCATTAAGGAGTCTTCAGCACTTCCAGATTAGTTGTTTCAGTGTAAGTCTTCTTTTCATGTATTGCGCTGTGTTTTTGTCTCTTTTTTTTTTCTCTTTGTGTGAGTGTTGTCTACTCAATTTCAATGAATGCTTTCTGTCATTTCAATGTATGTTAGCTTCTAGAAGCATCGTTTCAGTTTTCTTTCACATCTCACTATTGTCGCATGCATGACACTGTTTTTGCACTGATTGTAACCATTGCGGCGACTCACTTCACATACGTGCATGCTTTCCCATTTCTGAATCCCACAGTTATTGTTTGCATGCATGATCATTCACTCTTGTTTACACTCAGTTTCACCATGCATTCAGACTTCTCATTCTTTCAGTTGCCTGTCAGCGTGTCTAGGCTGCCTTGGCTCGGACCTTGCCTTGCCCGGCTAGCATTGTGCATTTTTGGAAGTGAAGGCTTTTCCTTCCCTCCAAAAATTACACAAGTCTGACCCAACACTAACCTCCAGGCTTTCATTGTGCAATTCTGGAAGAAAGTACCTTGTTGGCCACAGAAACTGCACAATACAGTTTGTTGGTTTACATGTCACTGCTGACTGAAATTGCACATTGCGCAGTTTCAGTGCTCAGCAGGCATGGCTAGGATGTGCATTGCACATTCCAATATTAATTTATCCTCCTAATAGCCCAGACTATACCTTTTGTGGTTTTGACAGTTAGTCTCCCAGCTTCCCGGTGAAAATTTTGCAATCTTCACAGACAGTAACATAGGTATGTTGCATGTCAGTCCTTTAGCTTGTTTTGGTTTTCGACTAACAAATTGCTTGTCATGAGTGTTTCTATGCCTCTAAATATCATAGGTGTTCATCTGCCTCTTAGCAACACAAGTACGATGGCTTCACAGGTGTTCATCTGCCTCTTAGACACCGTTCAGAGCACAACTAGGGATGCAGTTGATTAAGTGTCTATGAACTTGCCTATCTATGAATACATCAATTTTTTCATGGACAAGGATGTCAAGATGAAATAGAAATGGAATCAAAACTATAAGCACCATCAGTTGTAGCAGAAGGTAGCACACCTATGTGCGACAAATGCAAGGGGAAAGTTGTTAACAAAGCAGAGGCGGAACAAAGTTGCAAGTTCAAGGAGATCCACTTGTGATGAAAATAACTTTGGAGACTGAGGCTATGAGGTGATGATGCAACAAGAGGATCGCATGAAGGTAGAGAGATAAACAGAGAAGGGGTTGCAGGTGCTGAAGCGGAAACTCAAGGAAGAACAAGAGCTGCACAAACAAGAGAAGGAGTTGCAATAGGAACAGGTACATCAGGAGGCGCAACATGCACAAAGTGATGAAACTGTGCCCATACAGGTTATGGATCCATCCAACAGCTGGCATGGAGTGAATAGGGGGAGCAGTGATGTAGATCTCATGCCAGGGTGTTCAGGAGCATGGATTTCATTGTGTGCGCGCATGCAATGCCACCTATTTGGCACACTCACCGAGGCAAAGACAAGAAGCAAGTCCGACTGGAGCTGAGCATGTATTTTGGCAATTTGATGTGCATGGTCACCAACACACATTTGGAGATCAACACAAAAAATATGCATCATTTTGTTGTTGGTCTAGCTACACTCAAGATGATGATGAACATGTTATCAAATGAGTTGGACAAAGGATCCATATCAGTGTACCCAGAAGCAACGGAAGCAAGAGTTCGCTTACAGCAAGATGTCACTGTTGATCCCGTGGAAACCATCACGGACGACCAAGCTTGGCATCAGTTCAACGCCATCGATCATCACAAGGATGTTGAAGAGTTGGTCTTACCAAAACTGTCCGAGTGTTAGTGATAGCTTGCATGGCTTGCTCAAGCCTATTTTGTCTCACATGGGTACATGTGCAGATTGTATGTAACATCTTGTCAAGAGGAAGTTCAAGTGTCTATAGTTGATTGTAACAATCATAGAGTAGTTGAAGAGTCATGAGGGTAGGTGAATAGTCACAAGGGGAATGTCAAGGTTCACCCCACTCTTTACTATGTATAGTACCTCATAAATCATTGTCGAGGCTTTTGGTCAGCGAAGCTTCCAATAGGAGTATCTTAGAGAAATCTTGGAGAGTATTGTAATGAGCCTTGGCTTCTCCACAGTTTAGAGCTAGTATATCTCTTTAGAGGAGTAGGCAGCAGTCATTGTAACATTCCACTGTTGGGACTAGTGGTTGGTCATGGTTATATTATATGATTGGAACTTTCACTTTTAATATAACAGAGCCAGCACATTTCATGCATATTTTGTTATTGTATTTCAACTATCTTAGTTACTCTAATGATATATGTATTGTTTTCTTACTCATGCATGTATGGAATATTTTTCTATAGGTATGTATGAATCTTACTTAGATGTATTGTTGGTTTAACCATCACTTTGGATTGTTAGCTTACTTGGTTTCTAGTTTGTGATGCATCTTCACTCGTGTGTTCCCTTCCAAGCAGCGTGCTTTCACATGTTTCCAAGGGACATAATCACCTCACTTTCCATGTGTTAGAACAATTCATGCACCTTCCTTGGCTTGCTTTGCATGTCACACCCTTGCTACCATCAGGGACATCTTACTTGCCTTTGCACAAAACTACGGTCAAGGTGATACCATACGAACCACTGCTGGGACTCCTACACCAAACGGTCTGAGGTCTAGTTGGGACTTCTTATTGGGGAGATCCCCTGACATGTTGGCAGGTCCAACACCGTCAATATTTTTGGCTCTAGAAGGAGGGCTAGATGACCAGCTGAGCCCTTACATCTTGTCTTGAATATTTTCACATCCATCATGGACACTGTCACACTCACCCCTCCACGATGTTTTTCGTATGTCGAACCTCTCGACATCATAAGGGAGTTTGCTGATCTCTTGTTCAAACTCACGTATGATGGTGAAGGAAAAGTAGCTTGGCCTGAATACGTAGAAGACTTATATGCATTCCTTACATACAAGTTCTATGCAGAAGAGGCCAATGTGCTACTTGCATACACACTTCGCGAATCCCCACTACGATGGTGCTAGACTTTGCCACCCGGCAGTGCGCACTCACTTGAGCAGTTCTGTGATCTCATTGAATCTACTTTCCATCATTTTGATCCAAAACCTCTTGACAAAAAACTGTTAGAACAATGTAAGACCTTCCAAGAATTGCCTTTGGATTTTTGGGAATGCTTCTGTGTGTTGCAGTTTCAAGCTCCAAAAATTCAAATGAAATTCCAGTATCTCATGGACAGGTTTGAGTACTGTCTTTCCAAATCTATTAATCCTAAAAGGAAGTTCAAGCCCAATCCCTGCTAATCATACTTCAGTGATGGAGCTCTGTAATCACAAACGAACATGGTCACTGTCACAAGTGACTATCCTCCATTGCCTCATCAAACACCTCCACTACCACGGAGTGATGTGGGAGAATAGGCACACACATCATTTCAATTGTCACATCCTCCTAACATCATTTCTCTCAATTGTTGCGTAGATTGGGTTGCAAATCCCATGGGTTATCACATGTATTTCGTACCTCAACCTATGTCTTCATATTATGATGATCCTTCAAATGACACTATCTTGTGTTCTTCCATTCCGAACTCTACACTTGTTGTGAATGATTAAGCTATGAATAGAGTTTGTGTTGCACAAACAACCTATGTTGTCATTCATGAAGAGTGTGACTGGGAGCTTGAGCATCAATACTCGGTGAAGGATGACTCCCTTCCATCTGAGCCTCCTCCATTCTTCCTTGACATCTTTGATGATTCTGCCATCCTTGATTTCACATGTGTATTTCTGTCTATGGATGCACCCATTGTTGATCATTCATAGAACACACTGGATGTAAGTCCATCATCCGACAATGGAGAGGACAGATCATTCATTGAAAATCCACTTGATTTTTCATATGATTTTTCCAGAAACACAGAGGGTGAACATTCTTTCTTCTCATCTACCCCTCTATGTGATTCATCAAATCATGAGGATGCTGCAAACATCCCAAATTTTCTAATCTTTCTTGTCATGATCTCTCTACTTCTTCATCTGATCATGATATTGATTCAACTATTGTTAATATGTCTAAGACACTGGTCTACGTTGATCTATTTATCGACAAAGTTGAAACCCCACAGACTATCAAGGCACTTCGGCCCAAGATGATGGTTATGTCACACCCTCGCTGTCCTGAGGTTGGTTTCACTTTCGATCAGGAAATTGTTGAAACACTCGAGGCTCCTCATCACTCATTTGTATGCATTGAAGATCAATATCACACACATATTATGCTTCCTCCACTCGAACTACACGATACCATCTCTCATGCGTGGGAGGAATCTTACACAGCAAGCACACTTGCGCAACATAAGTTGTCTACCTTCCTCATGCTTGCTTGCATGTCATAATCAAGAGAATGCATACACTTAACATCTGCACACATTGTAGAACAACACCATGGCAAGTCCACAAAGTGCATGTCATGTGCTTTCAGTTACTTATTTTCTGTGGACACACTTAAGCCCAGACGGTGTCTGTCTTCATTGTTACATCTTTCATGTTTGTTGCTTCACATTGATGTGTTGTTCGCGAACCATACCTTCACCAACATGGGTTGACAAATGCGTCGGTGGCTGCATTGGAAGTATCACTTCACGTGATGTTGTAGCAGCTACAACCACCCTCCAAAAATTTTCCTTAGCTTCATTTTGGAGCCTCCCTACCAACCTTTCACAACAGCATGTCTTGCTTCGTCAAGTACACAAGATTCAGTGATTTTCTTGTAGAATGACAACCTGTGCATCAGAGCTTGTTTCATTCCTCCTTACAGGTTGTTCCTATGGATTTGGTCTAGCTGCAGGCTAAGCAACTCCCTCAAGAAATTGCACAATTCTGGAGGGAAAATAGCCTTCCCTCTAGAAATTGCGCGATTTTGTCTCGCAGCCTATTGGGCTCCAGAATTGCACAATTCTACCAATCAGGCTTCGTTCAGAAAACTACGTAATTCCTCCCAGCATGGATGCTAAGCACAGGAATTGGTGATTCTAGGTAGCAGTCAGCTACTCTACCCAAAAATTGCACAAATCTTTTGGGAAGTCAGCCAAGCTCCCTTCCAGAAATGCACATTTTCTCCCATCAGTTAAGCAACCTCTTGCATGTGCAGTTCAGTTGACCGGTTCCCTCTGGGACCGAGCAAAACTGATCTACATGCATGGGTTGCTTCTCTCAAGGCAACATGCAAAGGCATCCCTTGATTCAGGATCTACTTTTAGCAGTTGGAGGTTGCATGCAAGGATCATCTCGGAAACCTCCCACCAAGTGTCGCTCTTCCTAGATTTGTGGCATGCACATCACATCCTTGATTTTATCAAAAATCATGAACCAGACACTGTAGAGCTCATTCCTAACATCAACCTTGTAGCTCTATCATCCCACATCACATCTAGGAGTCGTTGTCACATTCAGCTCAACTTTTTTGGGGTAAGCCCGCTTCCCATGTCTTGTGTTGCATTTCTGGTGCTTTTTGTGTTTCGCTTCATATGAATGTTGTCTACTTGATTTCAGTGAGCACTTGCTATCATTTTGATACATATTAGCTTGTACTAGCATTGTTTCAGTTTTCGTTAACATCTCACTATTGTCACATGCACGAAACTGTTTTTCATGAAAAGTCATCGATTCGACAACTCGTCGCACCCACATGCATGTTGTTCCATTTTCTGAATTTGTCATTCACCATTTGCATGCATGATCATTCACTTATGCTTACACTTAGTATCTCAATGCATTCGTATTCACATTCATTTTCAGTTTCCCGTCGGTGAGTTTTGGAAGCCTTGGCTCAAACTCTACCTCACCAAGACAACATTGCGTAATATTGAGAGGGAAGGTTATGTCTTCCTCTCAAGAAATGAGAATTTCTTCCCAATGACTATCCAACAGTCTTGCATTGTGCAATTCTGAGGGACAGTGACTACTAGCCCAAAAAATTGTGTAATGAGTCACTAAGCCTCCAACCATTGCCAACTGAGATTACGCATTGTGCAATTCCAATAGTTAGTAGTCAAACCGGACTGTGCATTATGTAGTTCTAGTAGTCATTCAGCCTCATAGCAGCCCAGACTATGCTTTGTGCAGTCTTGGCAGTCAGTCTCCGGACCTCCCAGCGGAAATTGCGCAACCTTCATGATCAGTCACACAGGTATGCTGCAAGTCAATTCTCAAGTTCATTTTGGTTTTCAACTGATAGATTGCTTTCCATGAGTGTTGCCATGTATCTAGGTATTGCAGGTGTAATATATAAGTACAATGGTTTCCAAGAGAGTAGAGTCGAAGACAACGTTCAAAGCACACTTGGTGATGAAATCGATCAAGTGTCTATGGACTTGATTACCCACGAAGACATCAAGTTATTCATAGGCAAGGACATCAAGATATGATGGCAACAACATCACAGCGAGTAGCAACATGAATAATAGCTTAAGGTAGCATACCGGATGCAACAAATGCAAGAGGAAGGTTGTTGACAACATAGAGGTGGAACAAAGTTGCAAGCTCAAGCAGATCCACTTGTGGTGAAAGCAACTTTGGAGACTCACGCTATGAAGTGACGGTGTGACATGAAGATCACACGAAGGTAGAGAATGGAACCAAGAAGGAGTTGCATGTGCTCAGCAACAACTCAAGGAAGAATAAGAGTTGCATAAGCAAGAGAATGAGTTGTAGCAAGAATAGGTATAACAGTGGGTGCAACATTCACCCACGGATGAAACTATGCCTGTACAAGTTAAATATCTATCCCAACAATTATCACGGAGCAGACATGGTGAGAAGTGTTGTTGATCACATGCAAGGGAATTCAGCAGCATGCATGTCATCATGCACACACATGCAATCCCACCTATTCAACACACTCACTGAGGCAAAGACAAGACGCAAGTCCAACTGGAGCTTAACATGTAGTTGACAGCTGATGCGCATGACCGCCAACACACACTAGAAGATCAACATTGAAACTATGCATCAGTGTGTTGCAGGTTCAGATGAACTCAAGAATACCATGCGCATGTTAGAAGATAAGTTGGATGGAGGAGCCACACCAATGCACCAGATGCAACGGAGGCAAGATTTCACTTCAACAAGATGTCACCATGGAGCACATGCACTGTTGGCATTATGATACATATGTTGTACTTGATGGCAACCCACTCATCTCAAATGATAAATTATAATGCAACAAAGTTATTTTCTGGTTCACGGACTTTCACGTAGAGAAACGTTCACGCACTTTCATGCAGAAAAACTTCCTTTCATGAAGAGAATAGTTCACGCACTTTCATGCAGAGAAAAGTAAACGCACTTTCATGCAAAGAAAAGTTCCTTTCACGCAGAGAAAATTTCACGCACTTTCATGCAGAGAAAAGTTCCTTTCATGAAGAGAAAATTTCACACTTTCATGCAGAGAAAATTTCACGCACTTTCATGCAGAGAAAAGCACACGCACATGGGAAATCTTATGGTTGGTTCATGGTATTAGTCCGACAGTTTTTGATCCTATGGTTTTGGTCCGTGGTATTGCATCCAAAAGTGTTGATCCCAAGTATTGGGTCCATGGTATTGAATTGTTATGGTTTTTGGTGTTGGAAATAATACTAAGAGGGGGGGGTGAATCAATATTATCAAATCAATAATCTTTTCATTTTCATACTCAGATTCATATACGCTACTTCAGTTCAGGATATCCGTGTATATACGCGATTGTGTTAAAAGAAACTAGCGTACATCCAGTAACCTTTATGATTTAGTTAGTTCATCTTCAGTGAATGCATCAGAACATTATTAACCATATGAACAGTAAACAAAATAGATCATCACACATAAAGAGCAC
>APFE031207142.1:0-19070 GCA_000404065.3 Pinus taeda | reverse complement strand
AACTTAAAAAAATATAATAAGAAAATAAAAAGAAACAAAAATAAAACGAGTTACATTGCCCTGGGTGTAATAGCCATAGGGTCCCATCCTTAGCCCGCGCAACCTACTCGACAGACCGTTGCTTCTATTGCTGCTCCTGCACTTTCGACTATCCTATAACACCCGATTGCAGTCCAACAATCTTCGACACCTACTGCCTGATTTTCCCTTTTGCCGTTGCCGCAATCAGATACCAAGTGCAGACAGAAAATGTTTTGTTGTGGACTTTCCAACCGTGTTCTCCACCGGCACCTTCAGCTGCTCACCCCCCAGTTCACCCAGAGGACAAGTGTCATAGGCTATAGTTGATGATAACCAATTTTTTTTATCATACAATTGGAATTGGTTATAACGTACATTGCTTGAACGTTTGACCAAATACGAAGACCATCTGTTGTTGAAAACCAGGTGAAACAGGCCATCGTACAGTGGTGACCTAAGTCACAGGACACGTCCCCCAGGGTCCCGTATTTTATGTATTGGACACGAAAACGGCCCTAATACATCCCTAATACGTGTCGAATACGATTTTAACCGTGTCATGAAAACTTGAATACGTATTCGTCGTTTTCCTTCGTGTCCTAAATGTAGCATATGCGTATTTGGTTTGTCGAATACGTTGCCCTAACGTATTTCGACGTGTTGAATACGTACTGGGAAACAAACAAAAATTAAAGCCTACGCGTTGGTCTATTCCGGGTTATTTTCGTCTGGAGTTGTCGTCTGGAGTTGTGAGCAGGGTGTTTGCCTTTGAAGTGTGCAGCGTTCAAGACCGTAAACCTGGAAATTTTGACATACTTGGCAACAAATATTTTTAGTGAATATGAAAATATATATATATAAATAGTGACATACTTGGCAACAAATTCACTGGAAATTTCTAGTGAACATCCAAACAGTAAAATTGTGACCGATACTCACCCCTCTTTTGCTAGAATTTTACATACGTTTTGTAACTCTGGCTCAGAAAGATGCGGAAAAATGTCATGTGGATGTGTAGCCTTGTTGACACCGGAAATAGAGGCCTCAGAAACACCATTTGTTTTAGTTTCCACATCACTCTTGTGAATCTCAGTTTCAGGTCTGGTTGTAGAACATTCATCCCTTTCAGTATTTAAAGCCACATTAGAAACCATTTCAGGCATAGCTTGAGTTTCTTTCCCCATATTCAAAACATCCTCTCCATATGAAGAATGTGATTCATCCTTGAGTTCAACATTCTTGAGAACCACATTGAGAAGATCCATGACCTGTATGGCATAAAGTAAATGATGGCATCAACCAACACATTTGGAAAACTGTAGTTTAGTTATGGGTACAGCCAAGTTTTTAATGAATATTAAATACAATACCATGTTCAGCAACCGCATAAAAACAGTTGAATCACAAGGAGGACAAGCTAAATCTAATGAAAAGTAGAACAATACCTGCTCCAAGTGACTACTGCTTCGTAAGACAAGTGGCTCATTAAGAAGTTTTAGAAGCACAACCAGAGATATTTCTCCTTTCTGGGAGCCATCCAAAGACCACGAAAAGCACTTTTTGTCAAGTAACTTTTCTTTCCCTTTAGCTTTCTTCAACTCTAAAGTTGTCCAACATGATGACTCCAGTGTTGAACATGGTTCCATATAAACTAGAAGATTTGCAACAGATAAACGATTTGTTGCCAACTATGTCAAAAATTTTAGTGAATATGAATATATATATATATATAAAACGTGTCCCCTGTGTCCTGTTTCCAGGTCGCTGCGTTTCGTATTGAATACTCGTATTTACGTGTCCTCCGTGTCTCGTGTCCTCGTGTCATGTGACTTAGTGGGCTACATGTTTTATTTCTTCAACTCCTTTTATTTCTTGACCATTTACTTGGATCTGTTCAATCTGATTTTTTGACCTCCTTATTTTCATTGTATTATGAAAAAAGGCTTTACTTTTGTCTTCGGATTTTAACCAGAGACATCTTGATTTCAATCTACTTTCCTCTTCTTCTTGCCTATTTTGCTTATATATTTCTAGATATATTTCATTTTCTTGTATATGATCTTGCTTACTTTCTTCCTTGTTCTCTTTTTCCTTGCAAAGATTATCCATTTTTTTTGCAATTCGATTTTCCTAGCTTTGTCCCAGTGATCATCTTCTCTTGCCCAATTTTTTAAATGCATCCTTAGGTTCTTTAGCTTAGTTTCCCAAACATACTGGGGAGATCTTGTGACATTTTTTTTTCCAGCTGTCCTTTATTTGTTTACCAAAATCTTCCTTGCTGTCCCAAATTGAATTATATCTGAAGGGAAGAGGCCCTTGATTTTCTAGCTTTCCCAAGGTTAGCACCACCGGCGTATGATCTGAAGCTGAGTTGTGAACAATTTTACTTTTCACGAGAGTATAAGCAGCTGCTATGCTTTCATGAATAAGAATTTTGTCCAACCTTTCTTTTATGTTTTTTTTTCCTATTCTTTTGTTGTTCCAAGTGTATTTTCCATTGCTTGGTGGAATGTCCATTAATTTTTGTTCTTCTATTATTCCTTCAAGAGCTTCTCTTGACGGATCGTTGTGGAAGATTCCGCCAAGTTTTTCTTCTATATTCCTTATCAAATTTAAGTCTCCTCCCAGGATTAAGTTCCCACTTTGTCTCTCTGCTATTTCTTCTTTAACTGATTTCCAGTATTGTTCTTTCTCTCTATAGTGATTTTGGGAGTACACATTTATAATGCTATACTGTTCTTCTGTATTGAGATTTCTCAACTCTATTCGAATCCAATGTCTGCTGATTTTTTGGGTCATTAATTCCCATTTTCTTTTATCCCAAATAGTGTTGATTCCTCCTGATGCTCCTGTAGCTTCTAACGCTACTACTTCATATTATTTTAGTTTTTGAATCATTTTTTGATTTTCTTGCTTGTTTATTTTGGTCTCTTGGATCATATATATGTCTGGTTGTTGCTTGGCTAAAATGTCTCGAGTTGCACTGAATTTAAAGGAGGTGCCAAGGCCGCGACAATTCCAAGAGACCACTATCATTATTTACTATTGTGTTGGTGTTGTCCTCCCTTTCCTCTTTGTTGAGTTTTTTCATGACTTCCTGTTTGTTTCCCAACGAATGAATCCATTGGTTGTTGCATTCCTAGTGCCATTTCTTTAGCTGTTGCTTCATCTCTGATCTCTTTATTGGATTTCCTTCCCACTTTTTTTTGTTGATCCCAGGCCTGGGGGATTTCTTTGGCTTTATTTCTAGTTAGAATGCGATCCACTGAGGGAGGAGGTGGAGAGGATATAGGGTTGGGGGAGGATATGAGAGTTAAAGAGATGGGGTTTGAAGGTGGGGATCTGGGAGAGGGTGGATCAAAAGAGTCTTCTGATGGCTCAAAAGGATTCAAAGTAGGGTGATCAGGAGGAGTAACCTTCGCTGGAGGCTAAGAGGTTGTTTTGTTTGCTTTTTGGGACTGATAGATATTTGATGCGGTCTATTTATTGGTAGGTTTTTTCCTTTTCACTTGTTCCCATGTAGGTTCTTGTTCTTCTACATTTTCATGCTCTATTTTTTTAAGACACCTATTTGCAAAATGACCATACTTGTGACATACCTTGCATTTAAATGGTATTTGCTCATAGTCCAGCTGTTGAATGTGTGTCCACTGATCAACCTTGATCTTTATTGCCTTTGGGAGGCCTTTTCCGAGATCTACTTCCACACATATTCTTGTGCATGCGTGCATGTTGTCTTTTGGCTCACATTTGTCAATATATTTGCCCACTGCATTTCCTATAGCCTTTACAGATTCGTCTCCCCAGCGATTAAGAGGAAGATGCGGGAGCCTGACCCACATAGGCACTGCTTCTGGGACATCCATCTCTGGATCAAGGTTTGGCATCCACCTGTTCAGGTATAAACCTTTGGAGTCCATGAAGTAAGGTCCGTTTCTAAATATCAGATCTTTGTCCTACTTTGTTTCAAAGAGAAAGGTGTAGTATCCCTTTCCACAGAAGCGTAATGTTATATTCCCCTGTGTGGTTGCATTCCAGTTTCTTTCCACCCATTTTTGCACTGATTTGGGTGAAGGCCATGGCCCTGTGAACTGTCCAACAAGTCTGCGTTTTGCCAGAGAAATGGCTGCTCTTCTTGGAAGTGCCAAAGGGAGAGAAATCTCTGGGATACTTACAAGTTTCTTTACAAATTTATTGACTGGTGGCCTGTTCCTTGGAGCTCCATTCTCTGCGATCAAAGATGCGAAGGCTTCTGTGTTATCTTCATTCCATGGCTGCATGGAGGAGTGAGGATCTCCCTCCTCAGAGGGCTGCATGATCTGGTTGGCCTCAGCAGCAGGAGGTTGCCGAGAGAGGGATCTGCTGGGGCAGTGGCAGTTAGGTCAACGCAGGCTCGGGCTGGGTTGTTGTGCACGCGAAAAAACAAAAAAAATGCATCATTTATTCGTTTTATATATATATTAAAAATTAGATATTTTTTACACAAATTCTCATTAATTATACAAATTCATAGATTTCAAACATAGATCTTCATCTAGATGTTAGTTTTATTGTTTACAAAGTAAGTTAATAACATTATAGCATGCATAATACACACAAAATTCAAATACATGTCACTGTCACATAAATCATAAATGATAAATCAATGAATCATAAATTCTAAATTCATAAATGATAAATCATAATACATATTCAATTCATCAATGATCCAATAGGAGAAAGACAAGATAGTAAGATAAAGACAATGACAGTTGTAGTTTTCTCATTAAGTCATCAAATCAAAATGTGTTACATACGTAGTGCAATGCCAATGGTAAATAGAAATAGAAAATATAAAACAACTACAAATATACAAGCCTCAAGGCAGTAGGTAGCCCATGACTCATGAGATATCAATCCTCATAGTCATCATCAGAATCAGCGTCAATGTCCTCATCATCATGGTCACCACCGCTCTCCTCTGCATCCTCCTCCCCTGTATCCATAGTCCCCTTTGCATCTGCTAGTGTGGAGGATGACCCCTCTACAATATCAGCGTCATCAAATCTAACAGGCTCTAGCACTGGATCATTGAGATCCATGTTGGACAATGCCAACTCAACACTGTTGTCCAAACCCATATCATCAAGAAAGACATCCCACATCTTTGTCTTTCCCTTCAACCACATTCCCTCTGCCTGTAAATAAGACGAAAGTTGGTGTGCACATACACCATTGTCTCGGCCCTGGACTGCTCAACCCTGCTCTTCTTCACACTATACAAATTCCCATATGTGCTCCAATTCCTCTTGCAACAAGAGGATGAAGTCACTTGAAAGAGGAGCCTCATGGCTAACTGCTGAAGAGGAGGGCTTGTTGCCCCATGATTTGCCCACCAAAAATAGGGCTTCTTAGCCCCCTTGTCTCTAATCACATCATACCCTGCAAATCAACTAGTGTTACGCAGTGATTTGTCACCGTTGGTCACCGTCCGTTCACCCCTGCCTTCGCACACTGAAGGACGCATTTATGGACCTGTGACCAGTGACACAACTTAAAAACACTTGCATTGGATTCTCCTAAGTATGAACTTCAAAATCCCTGAAGACACCCTTTGAAGATTACCCCTAAAAAATGCCATTTTTCCATTAGCGCGGGTCCACAGTGTCTAACCCGCGCCAATGGCTCAGTTCCTCCAAAGAGGGCGCGCCCATGACGCGCGCTGTCACAGAACAAAGCCCTCGCCACCCAAATTGGTCATGATTTTTTGGCCAGCGCGCGCACTGAAGTGTTTTTTCTCCTCATTAACTCATGCAGTTCTCTGGGGAAAAATTCCATGAAGTGATCGAGTGTCATCTTTTCATCCATGACAACCCAGTCCCAAAGCCTATTCTGGGACAATGCCAAATCTTCAGTAAGTGTCCGGATACAATGTAATACTTCCTCCTCTCCATCTATAAATAACTGTCACCCTGCATGAAACCAGCTAGTTTGAAAGTTTGCAAGAGCTAAGGTTGAGCTAAGATTATGCTGGATTGATAGTGAGAGCTGGAAGAGAGAAGTTATGCCTGCGGAATATTGAGAGAGGAATGTCACTTTGCAAGGCATGTTTAGCTGTTGACCCAGTTGGAGGAGATTTCAAGCGTCAAGCCTATTTGGTTGTAATCTTCTCTCTCTTTATTGAATAATGACGACTGTCATTATGGTTCCACTCACATATTCTTCTGATGATATTTGAGTTATATCCTGCTTGACTGATATATAATTGCATGATACTGGATTTTACGCTTGTGTCGGATTGTTCTATGTTTGTGCAGGTGTCCATACGTGGAGCGTAAGGATAGTGACCGACCAAAGCTAAAGGACAGGAGCGGCGTTTCTTCCACGACAAATAGCGTTGGATTCCAGGTAGATCTTTCTGATCAACCTTTAAATTATGCAATTAGGAACTTGCGTGTAGCGTGTATGATTTTTGCTAGACCCCTGTCGGGCTAGTGGGATCGCCTCTGTCCGCAGAGGGGATTTACCTACCCAACAACTAGTGCAAGTGAAAAACTCTACAAAGGCATTCTCCACCTCATCAAGCAATGCTCTATCCTAAAAACCCCGCCTGAATGCATCTTTCCTCCCCTATGAGATTTCACCATCCATGTGAGGAGGGAATCTGTAGGAAGGTCCACCATTCAGCCACTCATGGTTGTAGTATTTTAGGTTCAATGAGTGAGCCAAACAATGTAAAGGTGTGCAATTCTTGTCCCATCTGCTGACAAGAATAACCTGTATAGTACCACAGAAGGCCTCTGGTGATGTCTCGTACTCGGGGCACTCATTCTGTAGAATAATGCTCCCCACAAACTCAATCATGGAATCCCATCCCTCATAAACCTCTCCTAGGATGGGGTTGTTTGTATCTGCAAATCGAAGCAAAGAAATGATAGGGTCCATGATCTGAATAATTAGATCTACCCTCTCCCACCAAGCATCATCTAGCACTGTGTCCTTCACTCTTTTAGAGGCTACTTGATTTGTCTTTCTCCAAAAAGACCAAAACTCAAAAATAACCATGGCCCCAAGAGCAGTCTTGACCTCCCTCAACATCTTCAACATGATGAATGAAGAGCCAAACCGTGTATCAGCAATCTTCAACAATGATAGATTGTTGTACTCCTTCTAGATAGTGAGGGCATTTGTATGATTTTGCACAAAGTTACGGATATGTCGTGCATTCTCAATAATGTTACCAATCCAAAGCACATCAGAAGCAATGGATTTCAGTGCTAAATTCAATGAATGGACAATGTAAGGTGTCCAAAACACTTGTCGATATTTAGCTTCCACAATCATGCCAGCAGCCTTGCAAACATGTGCATCATCTATAATGATTTGCACACAAAAATCAACACCTACATCTTCAATAACTTTAATAAATAACTTACCCATAAATTGTGCATCCTTGTATTCTCCTAGTGTATCCACTGCTTTCAAGAAAACTAGACCATTCAAGGAAGACACCATGAAGTTGACGAGTGGGTGTCGTGTTGGATCTACCCATCCATCAGAAACAATTAACCCCAGATGTTGGCCATTATGCATTAATGGGCTCAAGCATTTTTTGCACCTCTTTTTTTGCCTTCGTCAACAATGTGGTTCTAAGCTTCTCTGAACCAGGAGGCACATACCATGATGGAGACTTGTGAGTTAGAGCTCGGCACATCTCAACAAATAGAGGTAAGCGTGCAACATTAAAGGATATGAAGTTTTGATTGAAAAAGAAGGCAATGGTGAGATCAAGCTCTTCCCGTTTCTTTTTTTGAAAAATCTTGTCCATTGGACCAAGTGAAATTGTCTGTTTTTTGTTACTTGTCCCCCAATAGAACTCTCAAATGGAAATTTGGTGGTGCCTTTCCTCAAAAATGGAAGGGGGTCATCATTCATGGTTTTTCTTGATTTTTCAACCACATGCCATACCAACAGTGAACTCTTTTTCCATTTTTTTCCTCTTTTATAAAGGAACAGCTTTACAAGCTCCAACTCCACAACTTAGTAAAACCAACAAATGGCCTTTCACACGGTAATATGTGCTTGTGAAAGAATTGTGACAAAAGTTGCATCTCCAATGCACATTGCCTTCTCTCTTCCCCTTGGTGCTTGGCCCATCCTCTCTTGTGACATATTTTCACAAGAGATATTTCTCAATGTTGTCTTTAGGAGGAAGTCTTCCCTCAACATTACTTGCAGCAGACTCTGATGATATTGGGGGAGGAGGGGCATCTCCAATGGGGACATTCTTCCCCTTCCTTTGCCCCTACTTGCTGCCCTTGATTGAGCCATGAATACTATAAAAAAATAAACAAAACATGCACAAATTTGTAAAAGAAATGCATATACAAACTGCTATAATAGGAATGCAAAAAAATAGAGATGAAATGCACTTACTTGGTGCTTGAATCTCCTTGTCAAATGATCCAAACCCTTAGCTCCTTGCTCCAAACTTCTAGAGCAAACCCATAGCTCACTGTTTGCGAAAAGGAATGAGAGAAGTGGTAAAAAATAAAAAGGAATGCATTGTTTTAAACCCTGTGGGTTTCACTTTTATGGGATTCGAATCCCAAAACCGAGACACGACCGAGATTCGATCGTGTCCCATTTTTGGGATTCAAATTCCCTCAAATCATGTCCGATTCGTAGGATTCGGACACTTCACCAAAAATGGACGAATCCGGTTTCAAAGGTATTTTGAAATCTGTACGCAGGTTTCTCTACAGAAAAGCACGTATACACGTGGGTTTCCTTAAGCAAAGTAGCGTATACATTTTGACGGATAGATGATCAAGATTTGCAGTAACATAATATGGATCTTGTGATGTGCAATATGATGTTTGATATTCTGGTTACAGTGATCTGACTATTCTAGTTGATTGGTTGAGTTTTGATTAAGTTCCAGTTGATTGGGTTTCAGTGGTTGGTTGATTCAATTGTGTCAGAGATTGATGATTGTGTTATAGTGATGAGTTAGAGTTTGATTATTGATATTGAGCTTAAGTGTTGGTAGTGGGTCTAGTCTGAAAATTTGATGAAAAGTGGCCTACAAGTTATGATGTGTGTAGCAGGTGGATCCAGTGTGAAAATTTATAAAACGTGGTCCCCGAAGTTGAAGGAGTTGGAGCTTCCTTCAAGTGGTAGTTGGTAAATCAGATCAGGGGGTTGGAGCTCCCTTCCAGTAACAGCTGGAGACCGAGTGAAGGTTGTAGCCTTTTGTAAGTTGGTGCCTGTGTAGTTGTACAAGTTTACGTCAGTACAAGAGCCAAGGGGTTGGAGCTCCCTTCCAATGGGAGTTGGAAAACAAGCAAAGGTTGTAGCCTTCTACAGGTGGGTGCCTATGCACTAGTATGAGTCTACACAAATACAATATTGTAAAAAAAAAATTATATTAAAAAGAAGACAGAGACAACAGCAACAGGTGGTTTTTTCCCGCATTGAATTTCCACCTTAAATCCTGGTGTTCATGTGTGTTTCTTATGTGTGATGGTTTATTTGTTCTTACAGCGCATGGTTACTGTCTATCTAATGTTTAATAAAGTATTGATGCACTAGCTGAAGACAAACATATGATGAATTAACTGAAACATAAGTTTATTGGACGTAAGCTAGTTGTATTAAGAATAGTGGCATACACACGTGAGTTCCTTTCAGTAAAGTCGCATATAGAAATTAGAATATGAATGTAAAAAGTTATTGATTTGAAAATACTTATTCATCCCCCCTCAGTGTTTTCCCAACAAAGTTAGCCCTCAATCCTTCTTGCAAATGACAACCATTCACAAGCAACTTCGACCTAGTAGTAGTTTTGATCCAGCAGCAATAGCGGCAGCAACATCAACCAAACTTGGAGAACTTCAATCTCCCTCGATACACCTCAGGACTGAGTGAGAGTTGTCCCAAAATTTCGATCTTGAGGTCTTCTATCTCCTTCCAGAAACCCGTACTTATTTCTAGCTCCTTTTCTAGCCCTTTATTAACTTCGTACTTTTCCAGCTTCCAGCTTCAGAAATCGAACTATGTGTGAGTGAGTGCGAAATGAATTCAAACTACCTTGTATATATAGCCTTCCAGGGAGGTCGAATTACTCTTCTTAAGGTTGACTTGATCTTACTGAGGCCGACTTGGTGTGGAGGAGAATAAATTCATTTTTGACTCAAAAATAATTATTTTTACATGATTTGAAAGCCCAAGAAGGATCTCTTTTAATGTACAATGACTCTAATGACTCAAAATAAATCATAGAAGTCCTCAATGGGGACTTTGACCTAAAACATGATGACCCATGCTTTAATAAGTCACAAATAAATATAATAATAAATATATTTTCTTCATTCTTTTGATAAGTACATTTCAAATACATTTATGAAGATCGAACCAGGTTACAAATTTCTACAAAATTTTCCCGAGAAATTTAATGAAGGAAGATTGTGTTGGGTGTAAATTTGTTGTTGTGGTATGATTAATCTCTTCACTTTATTTCCACTGCATTTTATTTTCACAGTTAATGGCCCAGTATATCTATTTTTTGACAAATTCAAAAATATTTGAGATAAATATCTTCCGGGGTTCTAATAAATAGTTGAAAGTAAAATAAATCAGATCTGGTATGAGAAAAATTAGCATGCTTATGCAAATCAAAACTTTCAAGGATGAAAAGAAAACGACCAAATTTGGACCAATGTGTCAACAAAGAACCACTAGTTGACAAAGAAACATTGACAATGAGAAATCCAATTGATTACAATGTTGAAGTACAAATGATGGAAAATACAAATATCTCTGCTAATGAACATTTAATTATCAAAAAAGCTTCAGAAAGCGAACTATGTGTGAGTGAGTGAGATGCTTCAAATGAATTCGAACTACCTTGTATATATAGCCTTCCAGGAAGGTCGAATTACTCTTCTTAAGGCTGACTTGATCTTATTGAAGCCGACTTGGTGTGGAGGAGACTAAATTCATTTTTTACTCAAAAATAATTATTTTTACATGATTCGAAAGCCCAAGAAAGATCTCTTTTAATGTACAATGACTCTAATGACTCAAAATAAATCCTAGAAGTTCTCAATGGGGACTTTGACCTAAAACATGATGACCCATGCTTTAATAAGTCACAATAATAATAATAAATATATTTTCTTCATTCTTTTGATAAGTACATTTCAAATACATTTATGAAGATCGAACCATGTTACAAATTTCTACAAAATTTCCTCGAGAAATTTAATGAAAATTGTGTTGGGTGTAAATTTGTTGTTGTGGTGTGATCGATCTCTTCACTTTATTTTCACAATTAATGGCCCAGTGTATCTATTTTTTGACAAATTCAGAAATATTTGAGATAAATATCTTCTGGGGTTCTAATAAATAGTTGAAAGTAAAATAAATCAGATCTAGTATGAGAAAAATTAGCATGCTTATGCAAATCAAAACTTTCAAAGACAAAAAGAAAACGACCAAATTTGGACCAATGTGTCAACAAAGAACCACTAGTTGACAAAGAAACATTGACAATGAGAAATCCAATTGATCACAGTGTTGAAGTACAAATGATGGAAAACACAAATATCTCTACTAATAAACATTTAATTATCAAAAAAGCCATAAAAGTATTCAAGGAAAACATCCAAGCAAATGTGAAACAAGAAGACACTACAAATATGGCAAGAAAATACCATGTTACAAGGATGCCTTATTGTCATCCAAATCATGTGTCATCATAAGTTATAACACCAAAGACAAAACCAATATGAGAAGCTAAATGATCTTATTAAATGTAAAGAGACGTTCATATGTGGAATCTTACCAATTCCCAAATCACAGAAGTTGTTGCCACACACTTTTGTAGAAGATTAAATGGTCGTAAAATCTTTTCACCATTTGACAATTATTGTGTGCCGAGAGATGCTTTATAGCCTAGTATAAGGTAAATGTGTAGGTGTAATATAAGAAAGTTTGTCAACATTTTTACATGTTGGTTCAATATGTTGAATTTATATTAATATGAATATGTTCAATTTATAAGGCGTAAAGGATTTGTAAACACTTACATGTCGACTCAATTAAATAATAATAAAAGTTTTAAAGTATTATAGAGCCTAGAATGGAGAGATGTTGTATTGTCCGTAAAAAGTTAAAAGTAATCAAAAATAATAAAATTCAATTTGTTATATTGTAATTTTGTTTGTAAACGCTTACATGCCTCAATTAAATAATAATAAAAGTTTGAAGTATTATAGAGCCTAGCATGGGGAGATGTTCTATTGTCCGTAAAAAGTTAGAAGTAATCAAAATAATAAAATTCAATTTGTTATATTGTAATTTTGTTTTTATTAATAAAAAATTATGAATAACCTTTTAGATAAAATAAAATCATAATATACATATCACATTACAAATATAAATAGTAGCTAAGTTAAGACCTTCTTTACCATATAATTTAAAATAACAATTTTGTTACCATATTTAAATTTAATTAATAAGCACATAAAAACTTAAATACTTACAATAAAGTTACAATATAACAAGAGTTTTAACCATGGATATTCACTAGCACTTTACCATAGATATATCATATTATTAACTTGTAAAAAGACTTTATTACAATACAATAGGTCAATACCATGGTTCATCAATACCACATGCCCAAAAACCATTTCTCATTACACAATCAAAATATTTTATAAATGTTTTATTTGAATTTAATTTTATAACATTTTTTTAATTAAATCGAAAACCAAAAAGATCATAATTACTTTTGAGATATATCTAAACCCTTTATCACATTAAAATATATAAGATATAAATTGTAACTATAAATTAAGATCCATTTTAACATATAATTTAAAATAATTATTTTGTAAACATATTTAAATTTCATTAATAAGCACATACAAACTTATATAACAAGATTTCTAAACATGGGTATTCACCCCGACTTTACCATGGGCCAATACTTTGGCTCATCAATACAACATGCCCAAACACAATTATAATTACTTTTGAGATATATCTAAACCCTCTATCACATCAAAATATATAAGATATAAATTGTAACTATAAATTAAGATCCATTTTAACATATAATTTAAATAATGATTTTGTAAATATATTTAAATTTCATTAATAAGCACATAGAAACTTAATAGTTACAATATAACAGGATTTCTAAACATGGGTACAACATGCCCAAACACAATTATAATTACTTTTGAGATATATCTAAACCCTCTATCACATTGAAATATATAAGATATAAATTGTAACTATAAATTAAGATCCATTTTAACATATAATTTAAATAATGATTTTGTAAATATATTTAAATTTCATTAATAAGCACATAGAAACTTAATAGTTACAATATAACAGGATTTCTAAACATGGGTATTCACCCCGACTTTACCATGGGCCAATACTTTAGATGTTGTAACGTTATTAAACATTTTGACTCAGTGAAATTGGATAAAAAATAAAATTAATAATTATAATTATTAATTATTGATATTTAAACCAGCTTAGATCCATCTTAACTCTGGATCTATCAAACTTTCGGCATGATCAAATATCTCAAGGTGCAAACCCTTCCTCAATTTTTCACTCAAAAAAAAAGTTTGCACATAAAAAGATTCGATCCCTCTCGGCACTTGATAGATTCGGAGTTATGATGGATCTAGATTGGTGTTCAACACATAGAAGATCATATCATCTTATATCACCAACAATCAAAGCTTCAAAGAACAGAGAATCGTGAACATATTCATAATAAAAATTATGTTTATTCGTAAAGAACATATCCATTGTTTGTAAAATTATAGTTGTTTGTAAAGAACATATTCACTAAGCCCATGTTCGTAAAATTTCAAGACAAACTTGGTGTAAAGATAATAAGCTAGTCATTAAGGGGGGGAGGGTTAAAAATATTAGAATTAAAGTCAACTTCATGTAATAAAATGAGCCAAGTCATAAGTAAAACCATAAATGTAACCTAAGCTTTAGTATGGTGAAAAGGTAAAAACTTGGTTAATGGTTTACACATGCTCCCATACATCTCAATAAATAATTTTGGTATGTCCAAACCAAGGCTACCCAACTGCATAGTGAAGAGGCCGCATTAAGAGCGCCATTTTCCAAAAAAATTAGGAGAGCATCCCAAGAGAGTTTATATATACATACACACACACACACATATATATATATATCTCAACAAAGATAAAAATGACATCTATAGTACACTAATGATTAATTATTCAAGCATCAATCATTTAGAGTCTCAATTCTATCAATTACAAACAAGCATATAAACTTTTAGGCCATATAATATAAAGTAGACCATCAACTTGTGGAATGAAATAGGTTATCGAGCAATTGTCAAAAATAAAATGACCAAATAATTATCTCAACAAAATAGACCATTTGTACACTTTAGTATGAAGACCAAACGGTCCAAAACAATAAGCAAGATAGTTGCTAAACCCCTCTTTATAGAAGAAAATTTCATCAATTGTTAAAGTGCCCATGCTGCCTATTACCACTCAAACTAGCAAGAGTCCGGGAGGGGATCCTATAGGGCAATTACTAGATCAAGGGCAACAATGGAGCAATAGCCCATTATCACCTTAGCTAAGGCTCCCTACTCTTTACAGACTTTCACCGATGACTTTCACCGATGGGAGGAGACCTGGTATGATGGAATCACGAGAATATATGGTCAATGATAAGATAAGGAGGTGATTCTTAGGCCTATTTGCAAGAGACTCAATTAAATGGGTTGTTTGCTTTGGAAGCAAGGTGATGGGCTCTCTAGGAAGGGCCAAGAGGACCCTTAGAGCTACGTTTTGAGAGTATGATTTGTCAATGATCCAAAATAGATCTAGCATAGACTTTTAAGTCTGAATTTTTCTCACAGAGGAAAAATGAAAGTCAAAGGATGCTCTTGGAAATAGTCTCATTGCATAAATCTCTTCATTCTTAATCTAATGCAATTTGAATGGGCTAAAATGGACTTCGGATGAAGAAGTTATTGCAAAAAGAAGGTTGTTCATTATCCTTAGAAAATGAGGCAAATCCTTATAAAAATGGGCTTAAGGCTTTATATGCATTCCTTAAGGAAATCGCATCGGAAAAAACCAAAGGAGAACTTAAAGCAAGGGCGGAAGGACTCCCCTGTTGCGATCTCCAATATATCGCATCGGAGGTAGGCTTCCATGAGATATCAGAACCTTGGGCATGCGACGTGCAACTTGCAATTGTGATGATCAGATCGGTGAATCGGAATCGGCGATGTGAAATCGCAATTCAATATTCCATGGTATATGGAAAGAACTCTCGAGCCGATTTGCAGTTGCGATAAAGCGATCGACGATGGAGCGATATAGAAGCGGACCTAAAATACTATATTCCGCAGCCTAAAACCCTTATCGGATCCGTAAGACATATTGGATCGCAGCTTTGAAGGGATAAAGGCCTGGCGGGAGGACAATGCGATACCTGGCGGGAGGACAATGCGATATGCGATATGTGATGCGTCGATAGCGCGATTGGAGATCGACGATCGGATCGCAACAATGCAGAGGGGAGCGCTATAACATGCGACTTGCGATAAAGCGCAGACCTGATAAGCCTTATGGACGCGATTTCATATAATTTGAAATCCGGATTTACGGGATTTCTATGTATTTCTCGTGTATTGGGTTTTTGGCCATACGTAATGCGATTGCGATATGCAATAGAATGACGGACCCGACGGGTTTATAAATGTGATTTTATAAATTTTGTAATCCAGATTTTCGGATTTTCAATGTCTTTTCGTGTTATCTCTGTGTACTGGAATTTTGTTCCGTTTTCGAGAATTTGTCCGAAGAAAGGCCGCCTGTTTCTTTTCATTTTGAAACGGTCCCTATTCCTACAGCGTTTGGTTCCACATTGTAATGGGGCATTTCTGTAACAACGATGCGTTATGTAATACGCAGAGCCACCGAGCTAGTCAAAGAAACGCAAAGGCAGGGGAATGATTACACACAGAGAAACGAACAAGAAGTCGCAGAGTCGAAGGGTTCCTCAAAGGCTAGAGAACCAAGCGAAGAAGCTAGTTTTTCCCTTCAGAGAGATGATAGAGGCAGAGCCATAGCGCGATTGGCGATCGACGATCGGATCGCAACAATGCAGAGGGGAGCGCTATACCATGCGACTTGCGATAAAGCACGGACCTGATAAGGCTTATGGACGCGATTTCATATAATTTGAAATCCGGATTTATGGGATTTCTATGTATTTCTCGTGTATTGGGTTTTTGGCCATACGTAATGCGATTGCGATATGCAATAGAATGACGGACCCGACGGGATTATAAATGTGATTTTATAAATTTTGTAATCCAGATTTTCGGATTTTCAATGTCTTTTCGTGTTATCTCTGTGTACTGGAATTTTGTTCCGTTTTCGAGAATTTGTCCGAAGAAAGGCCGCCTGTTTCTTTTCATTTTGAAATGGTCCCTATTCCTACAGCGTTTGGTTCCACATTGTAATGGGGCATTTCTGTAACAACGATGCGTTATGTAATACGCAGAGCCACCGAGCTAGTCAAAGAAACGCAAAGGCAGGGGAATGATTACACACAGAGAAACGAACAAGAAGTCGCAGAGTCGAAGGGTTCCTCAAAGGCTAGAGAACCAAGCGAAGAAGCTAGTTTTTCCCTTCAGAGAGATGATAGAGGCAGAGCCACCAGAGGTTGGAGGCAGAGCTGCAGTTCTAGAGAAAGCTAGAGAAGCTACTAGAGGTTGGGGTGATGGCAAAGGGGTGATTCCTAAGAGAGCTAAGCGCAGCAGAGTTGCAGAGCCAGAGAGTTGAACACAGCAGAGTTGCAAAGCCTGAGAGCCTGAGAGCCAAAGAGCCAAAGAACACCAAAGAGATCAAATGATCAAGCTATTGTTGATGTCCAATGTGTGCTGAAGACGGAAGGAGTTTCAGAGACAGTTAAAAGAACTCTGAGGGAGTTGGTGCAAGCTAGAGCTCAAGATAGCTCAGAGCGCTGATTGAACGAGTCTAGCCCAAAGAAGCCTAGATCTGTCTGCAGATGCAAAGCCTGAGAGCCTGAGAGCCAAAGAGCCAAAGAACACCAAAGAGATCAAATGATCAAGCTATTGCTGATGTCCGATGTGTGCTGAAGACGGAAGGAGTTTCAGAGACAGTTAAAAGAACTCTGAAGGAGTTGGTGCAAGCTAGAGCTCAAGATAGCTCAGAGCGTTGATTGAAGGAGTCTAGTCCAGAGAAGCCTAGATCTGTCTGCAGAGTATGGACAACCAGGAATAAGATGGTATTCTAACCCCATAGGTTCAGTTGTAAACCAATGGAGTTGAGTGTGGAACTTGTAAAAGAAAGATTACCAAAATCCCACAGTGCCTAGTCGAGTTGACTAGAGCTCACAAAGACGTAGCACAAGAGATTTGGGTGAACTCTTAATTATATTGTTGTCTTATGTGTTTGTTGATTTGTTGTTTTATTTACTGTTATGTGTGTTTAAATATCAACATAAGCAAATACACATAAGCACTTGAACAATTTAAAAACAAACACAAACATACACCTCTTTCAAGCACTTTTAATTCCGCATTTATCAATCACAAGCATAGATCTTGGGAATATATAAGCTTTGGAGTGGGAGAGGTTCTTGTAAGTTTGATAAGAAGCCTTTAGTGCCCCATTTCAAATCAATCAAGATGGTTCCTAGACCTAGAGGTCTTTATGGAGACTTGGCTTTTATTTGATCGTTGTGAAATTGGAATCAGCAAGTTGCGGGACCACAAAGGGCCAAGTGGACCCAAAATTAGGTCAAGGGTATGGAGTTGATCACCCAATGAGGGGCTTGACCTAATTAGGGAGAAGAAGAGGATCAAAGGACAAATTTTCTGTGAGATTTGAATTCAATGATCCTAATGTGGACACTAGCCAACGGAAAACTAGGGCAAGAAATGGTCTTTGAGCTAGAGCTTGCTATACCTTGAAACCCCACCGTCAAATTTGCTTCAAATTTGGAGGGCCTCTAGAGCAAACCTCAGCGCAGTTGTGGGCCAAAAATCGAACTGTTTGGACGGCTAGATTGTGTGATAATTGATGCCCTAGGTGACCCATGTAGACTAGGCCTACAAAAAGAGGGAGGTGAAAAGAATAAGCATTGAAACTTATCACCAATGGAGGATTAGTGCCTTGTCCTTTGGGGGAGATGGAGTCAAGAAGAATTTATGGCTTGGGAAGAATTCACCCAATCAAGGAGGCCTTCAAGAACTCTGCATGGCATTTAGGGAAAGAGAATAGTTGTTGCAAGGGCTTTATACTTCGGTTTGCATTAAATGATGACTTATCGAGATGTATTTAACATAAATTATCTCTAGGAACATTCACGCATTCATACATGACCCATGACATGGTGCAACACTATAAAGAACAAAAATTCCCACAATTTCATATAAAGCAGTGGTAAATTTCAAACTTGTATAGCGAAAATCCCAGCAACATTCATGTGACAAAAGTAAATGGCAAGAATAAGCATTAAAAGAGTACTTACCTTTGAAACCGGATTTGTCCAAAACAGAGCAAGTGTTCGAATCCCACGACTTCGACACGATTCGATGGGAATTCTAATCCAAAAATGGGACACGACGTGTCCTAACGGGACATGATCGAATCCCAGTCATGTCCCGTTAGGACATATCGTGTCCCAATTTTGGGATTCGAATCCCAAAAAAGTGAAACCTGCGGCATAAAAACAGCAATGTTCTTTTCATTATTTACCATTTCTCTCATTCATTTTTGCAAATAGTGAGTTGTGGGCAAGGAGTTAAGGGTTTCGAGCAAGGAGCTAAGGGTTTGGAGCGTTCGGCAAGGAGATTCAAGCACTAGGTAAGTGCATTTCATCTCTATTTTTTTGCATTTCTATTACAGCAGTTTGTATATGAATTTTTTTTACAAATTTGTGCTCTCTTTCTTTTTTTTTCTTTTTTTTTTTCTTTTTTTTTTTTTTTTTTTTTACAC
>APFE031207134.1:686650-736714 GCA_000404065.3 Pinus taeda | reverse complement strand
TTTTGTTTTCACCATGAGATTCCTTTACTACCCTTTCACCATTAGTGACCCTTTCTTGTAGCAACTTATTCATATTTATCTTCAATTCTTCCATGTCTGCCTTCAAATCTATCTTCAAATCGTCCATCTTAGCTTCCACGTTATTCATCTTAGCTTCTACACCTTTCTTTAAACAATCCATCTTAGCTTCTACGCCTTTATTTAAACCATCCATCTTAGATTCTGTTTCTTTTTGTGAAAGTGACACTTGTTGCACTTGGTCTCGTAATTTTGATATATCATGTTGCATTTCTTCCTCTTCTTCATGAGTCATGCTAGAGATTTCAGGTCGCCTGCTAGGTGTTTCCATTTTCTTTCCTCAGGTCATCAATTACCGATAATAATTCTTTATTATGCCCTTTGAATTCCTTCAAAATAATTTTTCAAACCAAGCTTAAGCAAACATTTAGAAAAAATATACGCACCTTTTTTCACTTTGTAGGAGCTCGATATTGCCTTCGATGTATCTCTGTAATTTTGGAACATCCAGTTCAAAAATTGTGACCAGTGGTATCCCTCTGTGTCCTCTTTCCAATGCCACTAGTCAGACCCTAATTGGATTCTCCAATGAAGAGTTATGTGAAATCTCCCACAGTGACCTGATTATAGACTAATTCAGTAGAGCGAACTTGTATGACGTGCCACGTGTCCCTGTTTTGACCTTTGGCTCTGAAAAATATATACCAGAAACTATAGTCCGTCCTCTTTTTGTACCTTCTTACGAAATTTCAATATGATGCTCAAAGAGAAAGCTATGACGATTTTCCCCAGGTCACCTGTTTTGAGTGTAATTCAGGATTTTGCAAAAGGACCATCATCCTCAGATCATATCTCCGAAAATATAGCGCGAAAAGCTCTGAAATTCGGACCTGAGATTCAGAGCGATGTATTCTCAAATGGGTTATTGTTTTAGCTTTTGAAACATCACAGATAAAAATTTATAGCGAAAATTCCACGATGCCCTGTTTGGAGCAGGGAAACCCTAGAATCCAAAGCTCTAATACCAAATGTTATGAAACCAGCTCAACAAAAGACAGAAAAGATAGATCAACGCCTTAGAATTCAGCCTCTTCGATGGGGAAATCTCCTTTACATTACATATATGAACAATTCTTGGATGATTCAAATGAAAAAACCTCCTTTCTATATATAGGAGTCTAAGGAGTCCAATATAACCCAGCCGACCTAAACAATAATAATATAAAGCCACAAAAATAACAATAGAGGGATTCTATGGGGCACAGCAATAACAATATGTGGACAATAGGGGCACAACAATATTAATAAGGGGTACAACTACAATAGTAATGGGGTAATCAGTAGTATTATAGGGACCCAACAGAGCCCATCAAAAAAAGCTGAACATTTCTTTGGTTAATGCAAGGCAGGAAAAAAGACTAATGAATTCAAGTAAAAGTTTGGTAGTTCTCATGTTCAAGCCAAATGATGATATTGTTTATGAAAATGTTGTTGCATGTAACGTAAGTTTCAATTCTGATTTGATTGGTTCAGTTCATCAGAGTGATGAAGTATTTCAGGTTGTGAAAGAATCGTCCTTCAAGAAGAAAGAAACTTCACATGAAATATATTTGCAGCAAGAGGTTTCTCTTTGTAATGTTAGCATGCAAGAGTTGACAAAATTGTGAAGTGTAGAGATGCCAATGCAATGCAAAAGTTTGTTTAGCAATGGGCTCATTCAATCTTCCCTTACACCATGTTGTGCACCAATCGTTATGGTGCCAAAGAGGAATGGTAAGTACTTCAAGAAAGAGGACAAAGGGAGTAGTTTTCGCCAAAGAAAAGTTGTAAAAACACATCAGTGCAAGAATATACATAACACCAAACAAGAATTATTTTTATGGCTTTTAATGTTGTGTGTTCTTTGTAGCACTCCCATTACATACATGTATTTGAATTATGGCAAAAAGAGTCCTTTCTTGAAGAAATTGTCCACTTGGGTGACATACACATGTTTAGAAAGTTTTCTTATGAACATGTCATCTATGAAGCGAAATGTTTTCATGTTTTGAAGATATCAAAGTACAAGTTGGGTTTCACTTCTTTGATGTATTTGGGCTATGATATTGGAGGAGGTAAGTTGAAGGCAGGCCTCTCCAAGTTAGATGCCATTGTTGATTGGTCAATTCCCAAGATCGTCATTTTATTAAGAGGTTTGTTGGGAGAAACCCAATGTTGGAGGAGAGTTGTTGTTGACATTTCTTCTTTTGAAGCTCCTTGGCATGCATTGTCATGTGTGTGCAAAGTCTGCCAATGGGGAGGCAAACAACAAGAGGCATGTGTTGCTTCAAACCAAAAGATCAATTAAATTCATTTTTATGCTCTTTCAAACTTGAAAGGTTCATTTGATTTTTAGGTTTATGCAAGCATCTTCACCATCTTATTTCATTCAGAAAATTTCCATGGTAAGTTGCAGTGCTCCATGCACTTTCATTGGATGGATACTTGTCAAAAATTTCACTTGGTTCAAAGGTACAAAAGATGTATAAGTAGCAAGTTCATTGTTATGCCTTTTAGGCCTATTTGTTATGTAACTATTGTACTCAGGCATCATTATGTTTTACATGAAAGTTATGTTCAAAAAATTTCATACTTTCAAGATGTACAATCAGGCTTGAGTCATGTAAACCAAGTAGTGAAATTTGTCATCCATTTGCATTATATTTTGTTATGTCGTCTTGGTAAGAAGGATGTTTCTTTTGATGGCGACATGAAAAAAACCATGAGTTCCTATGAATGGCTGAAAATGGTGCAACAAATAGTGCAAGATCAGCTTGAAAAGGGAAAAGACAAGTACAGGTATAGAACAGGGTCCCCAAGGCAAGTGAAAGTTAATTTCCTTAAAGAGGAGCTCAAGGAAACAAATTTGTCAAAATCTAATTGGATCAAGCTTGGAAAGATGAGGGGGTTGTACCCTCATTTACTTGTCAAACAATAGTATCTTTTGGGGTCCAAAAGGCTTCTAGTGGGGAGGAATGATCAAGTGCTCAGTATTTAGATCAAAATTCAAAGTTATCAGATTGGCTCGAAAACTATACGACTGCATCCGTCTCGTTAATACGATCACAACACAATTTGTTTCACTAAAAATGGAGTCTGAATGAAGGAGAAAAGGCCTGCTACTTGTTTTCCTAAACAACTAAAAATTTACAGAATAGGACAGAATCATGACATGGCAGTCCAGTCAGCAAGGGGAATCTTCTTCAGTTTTCATCCAATAGAGCTGTAATAAGTGTCACCTCCAGATTCGCCAGTTTTTTTATGTCACTGTGAAATTGCCTAATTATCCTAAGTTGGAATTTGAATTTGTTTTTATTTAAATATTATTATATGTTATATATAATTATATTTATATTATATATTTTTCAATATATATATCTATATATTATATATATAATATATATATATATATAATATATATATATATATATATATATATATATTATATATAAGCATTAATTATCAAATTCAAACATATATATTGCCATGGCGAAATTTAAATGTCAAAAGATATGTTATGGTAAGTCCAAAGTCCAAAACCAAAATATATAATGGTGCAATGTCATATCAAAGGCATCAAAATATATATGAATGGCATATTATATGTATAGCAAAATATATATGGGATGGGAGGAGGTAGGTTTGAACCCGTGACCTCCCGCTCCCAAACTCCATGACATACCAACAAAACACTAGCAGATACATTGAAAAGCATTGCCACGATTTTGCATTTAATTCATACAGTGCTGACGGTGGAGGAAGGAGGGGAGCCAACCTTGTGGGCCAACTCCCACCCCATGTGACCATATGCCTAAACCAAGGGCTGGGGCCAGCGCTAAACGCACCCTTAATCTTGTTTAACGAATAATTAAACCTGTTTTTCATTCAATAAATAGAGTTTAAGTTGGTGGATATTTTGGAGGTAGCACCAAATTCAGTGGAATTGCTAGTTTTGGCGGACTTAACTAGAGTCTCTCCAGATTTAGCAGGGTTTCCTAGGGAAAAATTAAATGAAGCATATCTTGCTCAATGTTCGACCAATTTTGGAAAATGAATAGTCAATTCTAGATTATTTCGACCTTCTAAAGAAAATGGAATAGATTTCAGAGGCAATAGAAAACTTCTACAGGTGTTTTTTTTCCATAGGGAAGTTCAGGGAATCCTAGAGACACTAGGGAAGGGGGTCATACCTAGAGCAGCGAGAGTCAGTTTTCAGAGATCCAATAGTCATTTTTGGCTAATTTGGACATTTTGAACACATTGGTGCAAGTATCAGGAGCAATAGAGATTTGAAAACAACATTGTTTCCACATTGAACTAATACAGAGGCCTAAGCTATGGAAGTTGGACCAAGGAAATGTAGCCCAGGAGGGGGGAACTCCTTCATCAAAACATTGTGTTAATGTGTCTCTTTGATGGTCTGCTGCACTATACATGTTTGTTGTTCAATATTTATTTTTGAAGCTATTTTTCTCATGAATGTCTTTTTTAACTTAAGGAAATATACCAGTTTGTAAGCACTAACAACTAAGGAAACCTCAACACAAAAAACAATCCCACTTCTTCACCCCTATGAGCATCACCCGATGCAATGAGTGCTAAGTGAACTATTCAAAAATCATGAGAAATTAGTCAGTTACGACTACCTCTCATGGAAATGGTCATACGTGAATGACTTTAAAAATAACGCAGTTGAATCCCAAAAATGATATCTAATATAATGCACTGCGTAATCCCCCATACTTAAATTCAAAAAGAGTCAAGGGATCTCTACTTGAATGGTTCATGAGGCACAATACTTGCTAAGGTTTTGCAAATGCGGTAGCAAGCTAAGTGGGCTTGATTGTGGAAAAACTCCACAGTTAAGCGCGCTTGAGCCAGAGGAGATCCGGGATGGGTGACCTCCTGGGAAGTCCTGGTTACCGGGTGCAAGCCCCGGAAGTGATGATTGATGCTATGTGATTCGTTCTCCACATTTCACTAGTTCCAATCCCACTTCTTCACCCCTGTGAGCATCACCCGATGCAATGAGTGCTAAGTGAACTATTCAAAAATCATGAGAAATTAGTCAGTTACGACTACCTCTCATGGAAATGGTCATACATGAATGACTTTAAAAATAACGCAGTTGAATCCCAAAATGATATCTAACAAAAAACAATAGGCAAGAATATGTTTTTAAATCTATAATTGTTATTAGCACAACAAAACTAATCATACAAAAATAAATCAGGTGATGATTTTGAACCAACATTAGCCAATCTTGAAAAAGTATTAGAATGATGTAATCAAACTAATATTTCTTTAAGCACTGAAAAATGTCACGTGATGATGAATGAAGGAATTGTGCTCGAGCATTATATCTCTACTGAGGGAATAAAGGTAGAGCCTACTAAGATAGAAATAATTGTGAAAATTACAGCTCCCAAAACATAAAAAGAGGTACGTAGTTTTTTGGGATATGCATGTTATTATAGAATATTTATAGAAAATTTTCAAAGATTGCATCCCCATTATTTTCTCTTCTTACTAAAGATGTGGAATTTGTCTAGATGGGGAAATGTGAACAAGACTTTGCATAATTAAAGCATTGTGTATCAACAAATCTTGTTTGACAAGGACCAAACTGGGATCTGCCATTTCATATAGCAAGTGATGCATCTGATACTGTTATAGGAGTTGTGCTAGGTCAACTTGAAGACAAAAGCCATATGCCATCTACTACATCAACAAGAATTGACTCTAACATAATTAAATTACACCATTGTAGAAAAAGAGTTTCTTGTTGTACTACATGTTGTTAATAAATTTAGGCACTACATCACAAGTTATCAAATATTTGTGCACACTAACCACTCTGCCATTCGTTTTTTAATGAATAAACCTATCACTAATGGTAAGGTTACACATTGGTTGATGTTGCTACAAGAGTTTGATATAAAAATCTTAGATAAACCTAGAAAAGATAATGTAGTGGCTGATTTTATTTCTAGGTTGACTGTTGATGATGATTGCATGCCCATTGAGGATTCTTTTCCATATGAATATCTTTTTTCTATTTCAACTTACTCACTGTGGTATGAAGACATAGCTAATCATCTTGCTGCAGGGAGATTTCCACAACATCTGTCCTCAAGAGAAAGGAAGAGGATTATTTAGCAGAGTGCAAGATATTCTTGGGTACAGGAATATCTTTAATACACAGGTCTACATCAATAGATCAAACATTGTGTGAGAGAAGATGAAACTTTTGATATCCTCAAATTCTGCCATGAGGAACGTTATGTAGGACACTTTGCTGACAAAAGGAAAGGGTATAAAGTGCTTTCGATTGCATATTATTTGCCTACCATATTCCAGGATGCAAATACATCTGTAAATGGACGTGACAGTCGTTAGAGAATTGGTCAACCGCTCCGGTCAGATGAAAGGTTGTTACAGCCTCAAAGTAGTTTTGGAACTATTTGAGAAGTGGGCTCTAGAATTTCTATGACCAATTAATCCTCCATCTCAACATAATTCTTACATTCTAGTCTATACAGACTATGCCACAAAATGTTGTTGGGTGTGGAGCCTGATTATCTTCTTTATTCAGAGGTATCACTGCATTGGACACAATTCACAATGTGGCGGAAATTCCACCCACAATATTTGAGCTACAAGGGGGGTCTAGGGGGGGTAATTGTGATCTTTGGGAGGCCCCCTAGTGGGGGATCGGGGGTAGTTCCCCCGAAGCTAAAAATAGATTTAAAATTGCCTTGTAAAATGTTGTAATTTCATAGTCAATCTGGGTCATTCATCAGGTAGAGATCTGACAGTAGAAGTTATGTTTAATTTAAGGTTTTTTCCCCTAAAATGCAACCCCTCGCTATATATGAGGGAATTGTATTACGTCTATGTAGATCTGTATTCTAAGTGAGAAAGAGAGAGGAGATTGTGTGAGAGAGAAGAGGGAATTACAACGGATCTACTGTAGGTTGTATCTCTTCATTTTAGTGGATAATATATAAGGAAGGATTGGTTGTTTCTCCATGGACATAGCCCAAATTAGGTGAACCACGAATATCTGTGTCTCTCTTGTTTTATGTGTTTTCTGTGTTTATATTTCTACAATATATTTTATGTGTTCCATTTCTCTGTAATATATATAATTTTATAACAAATGGGTTGAAGCAAAGGCATTAACTAGGGAAACTGAGTAGTTTGTTTCATACTTTTTGTTTGAGGACATTTTTGTTCGCTTTGGAGTACCTCAGGAAATTGTGACAGACGAAGGAGAGCAGTTCACATATCATTTGATATAGAAGTTAGTTGAGAAATATAAGATCTATCATAGGATTACTTAACCATATCATCCACAGGAAAATGGTCAAGTAGAAAGTACCAATAAAGTTATTGAAGGAATTCTCACTAATATTTTAGCCATCCACTAAAGGAACTGTGCTGACAAAATTCCATAAGCACTATGAGCATATATAACTACATGGAGAAATACTACTGGATTTTCACCATATGAATTGGTATATGGTAAAAACCCATTATTTCTGATTGAGTTCAAAGTAAAAACAGTCAGAATAGCATTGCAAGCACTACAACCAAAAAGGTCATTGGTGAGGGTCATGCCTATGACGGACCTTTAAGGCCTGTCACCAATGTCGTATATGGTGACGGTCCTTAAAAAAATGTTGTTTTAAGTGTGTATAGTGATGGTCCTTTAAGGATTTTCACCAAACCCATTTTCAATGACACTTTTGGTAAGGGTCGGTAAAGGCCCGTCACTAATTCTCTCTTTGGTGACACTTCTAGTGACAATATTTTATTGAGCCTCACCAATGCACATCTTGTTAATTTTGGTGATGGTCAAAAAATGTTCATCATCATTGATCATTCCAATGAGTTTTTGATGAGTTATGTGCATGTTACTATATTTTTTGTTAAAATATAACAATTTAAGACCATTGTTATGGAGTATTTTTTATTATGTGTCCAAGGCCATAGTGGTTAGGGTCAGTCAATTTGTTTAGAATTAAGTATTTTGTATCATTTCCATCAAGTAATGAGATTATAATTTTCCTATGAGTCAACACATGATTCATCTCTATTAGGTTTATTATCTAGCAAATTCCCCTTAGATAAAGTTCCACTAGTGTGTGTAGTAACTATATTATTTAATACATAATCAAGATTTGTCAATTATATTAATGAGAGAGACCTAAGACTCCTCAACATTCTTGGCACACCTTAACATTCTTTGGCACACACTAACACATTCCTTAACACCTCACATGTCATGAAACATCATTGTACCTAGAAAATCTTACCATGACTAGGACACCCAAGCACATTTGGCATTTCCTAGCATAGCATAATACTCTCCTAACATGTTTTTTCATGCCCTGTAGTCCCTGGCATGCCCTCGAACACCTTGGCATGCATTGGCATACATTAGCACTTGGCATGTATTGGAACATATTATTAATGTGCCTAGATGCCCCTTTTAAAAAAGATAAGGTCCTAACTTATTAACCCTCTTATGTGTTCATTTCCCTACATTTTAGCTTGTTTATTCCTTTTGTTTCCTTGACACATATTGGTATACCTTGATACCCTACACATCCTAGCATGCCTTAGAACTTGACATGTCTTAACATGCCTTGGAACTATTTGGCACATGTCAGAACACCCTAGAACTACCTAGCACACTCTGGCACTTCTTGACATGCCATGATATTCCCTAGCATGCCTTACCAATGCTTAACGTATCTTGTCACTCCCTCCTTGGCATGACAGCTAACGCTCATTGTCACTCCCTAACACACCCTCATATTCATTCACTTCCATGCATTTTGACCTAGTGCTCCTTTTTGTTGTCCTAGTACTCCCTAACACTCCTTATCATGCATTGGCACTCTCTAGCACACCTTAGCACTCTTTGACATGCCTTGCCACTTCATAGAATCCGTAACACTCCCTAACATACATTGGCACTTGGCACATGTTGGCATTTGGAAAGTCTTAGCATGTCTGGCATGTGTTGAGATGACTTGGTATGCTTTGGCATGGTTTAATATTAAACTTATTTGAGATCAATTGTTGGAAAGTATATGAGAAGCAACAAAGTAATATTTGACACTTAGAATGCACTAACACTTGGCACTTGGAACCTATTAGCACCTACTATCAGTGTGCCTAGCATGCCTCTCATGGAAAAGGTAAGTTGATGATTTATTGACCCTCTTATGTGTTAATTTCCTTGTAGATTAACTTGTTTCTCCCTTTTGTTGCCTTGAAAATCCCCTGCACACATTGTCACACCCTTTCACACCTTGGCATGCCTTCTCAATTGGCACATGTTAGCTTTCCTAAGCACGCCTTGGCACTCATTCCCTCACAGCTAGCCTTAAATTTTTCCATGACTTGGGAACCTTACATTCCTAGGAACACCTTGGCACTTCCTAGCTGCCATGCTCTCATAGAGAGCCTTACATTTTTTTGCAACTTGGGAACCCAACCAAGTCATTAGAAAAACAATGTTGTGCCCAACCCAAAGTCTCCCTTTCCCTGAAATTTCTTTTTCCATGCATTATCACAACCATAGGCTTCCCTCCTACAATTCCTATTCTAAACTTCTCTTGAAACACTTCATCCTTGGGACACCTAGAATTCATTGACACTCCTTGGCACACACATTTATTCATTCATTTCCAAGCATTTTGACCTAGTTCTCTTGTGTGTTCCCATGGCACTCCCTAACACTCCTCAGCATGCATTGACATTATCTACCATGTATTAGCACACCTTTTCATTCCTTGTCATGCCCTGGAACTCCTTAGCTATCATGCCCTCACAACTACCCTTACTTTTTTTTGGACTTGGGAACCGAACCAAGTCTTGCCTTAACTACAAAAACTTGACCAAGTTACGTTTACTACAAATAGAGTATTAATTTTTCACCTAATAATCAACTATAAATCATCTTAGGATACTCAAGTATAATTTCAACTTATCTTACGTAATGAGTTATAAGTTACTAAGTCAAGGATCATGTCTAGTCATGGCCATAAAAAAACTAAGAATCATAGTTTACATCTTGACATGCCATAACACTCGGCATGTCCAAAAATTCCTTGGCACTATGTCGTATGTGTTAGCACCCCCTTCATTCCTTGGCATGTTTTGACACTCCCTAGCACACCCTACCACTCCCTGACATGCCTTGACATTTCCCAACATATAACCTTGTTGCTCACTCCTTAACACACTTGAAACTCATTGACACTCCCTATCACACACTCTTATTCGACCTTCATTTCCATGCTTTTTGAACTAGTTCTTCATTGTGTTTACATGGAACTCCCTAACACTACCTGGCACGCATTGACATAACCTGTCACTTGGCACATCTTGGCATGTCTTCATGGTACTCTAGCATTCTTTGGCACTACCTAACATACCTTGCCATTCCCTCCTTAACACATATAAAACTCACTGATACTCCCTGTCAGAAACTCTTATTCATTTCCATGCATTTGAAATTAGTGCTCCCTTTTGTTTCTGTGGCACTCCCTAACACTCCCTAACATGCATTGGTACATCCTAGCACATAGCATATCTTGGCTGTGAAAATTCCTAGATCTAACAATCTCAGGAATCCTACTGCAACCAATCGAATCTACTTTGCCTAGATCATAAATTACATTACAAACTTATTTCTATTTCTTTTTGAAACATTGAAGTAAATTACTAAAGAAACCTACACCAAATTAAATATGATTCTAAAACATAGAAACTGAGAAAGGAAATACAAACACATAGGACATCGTTATTTTTTGACAAATGTCCTCGGAAAAACCCAATGCGGGAAAACCAGTGTAGAAATGAGGGTTTTATTTTATTATGCAGCAATGAAATATGAGTACATCTATGGATGCCCAACTAGAAACCCAAATAGCAAGAAAATCTGGCATATATATTCCCTAGGAAACCTTGACACTCGTGTTGTCTACACTCGCATTCCTACACTCGTGTTCCTGCACTTGCGCATTCCTGCACTAGCGTGTTCCTACACTTGGGAGTTCTTGCACTTGCGTGTTCATGCACTTGCTACTTCCTGCACTTGCACATTCATGCACTTGCGTTCCTGCACTCACGTATTCCTGCACTTTCAAGTTCCTGCACTGGCGCATTCCTGTACTCGCGAGTTCCTGCACTCGCGCGTTCCTGCACTCACGCATTCCTGCACTCATGAGTTCCTGCACTCACGCGTTCCTGCACTAGGAATGACTTAGCCTCTTGCTACTACCTCTCTAGGTCTGGAAATCTTCCTCCAGATCACTGTCTCCACCCCTCTACTACAAAAGATCTTTTCAATGAGAATTTCCTCTTGAGAACTTCTCACTTTAGAAATTCGATCTCTTGATCTCTTGGTGTTTTTTCCAAATGACCCTCAAGTCCCTTCTTATATCTTCCTGTTCGACAACTAATGACCTAGATTAAATCCTAGTCAAAGGCTCAGATCATTTTGACTTGATCTTCATCTTTATCTTGAAGATTCACCCACAATTAGATTAATAAACATTAATATTTTAATTTTCCTAAGTTTGCACTTGGGAACTCCATTAAAAATATTAATTATTTTAATATAATCATATTTGGGTGGAATTTCCCAAAATGGTTTTTGGGTTCTTTGGAATGCATGTGCCCAAGCCTCCCTACATTATTTGAGGTTTAGAGCACATCCGATGCTAACCCAAATTAACACTCCCTCTTAGTGAGGAATGTGCTCTAGCAATATACTACTACTGCATATTGCTCTAACTTTGAAGTATCATCCTCTGCACTGTTGATGTCTGACATGTTGTCCACCAACTACTACACTGTTACTACTACCTTTGAGACTGCCACTGCCAATGCTACATATGTACTACAACTCCCTCTCAAATGACACATTTGCTATGCTACTAGCAATGCCACTACTAACAATGCAACTCAGTTGCTGAGAGAAGCAACTGAAAACACCAAAAACTGGATAATTATCTTGTGGATACACCTTGGCACTAAAATCCTTACTACTACTAGACCCATGCTATCTTTCGAAGCCACTGTGTTGTTGAATATCTACACTATGCCTCCATGCATTGTTGCCTATCTAGTATGTGTTGCTAACATTCTATCACTACTAACTACTACATATGTCAAATCAACACTCCATGGAACCAATTGAGAACTCCTCCGTCCCACTACTATTGATCATGGGCTCCCATAGCAAGGTGATGATCCAAGAGGTGGGCTCCTCAAGGATCCTACCCATTTGTAACTCTATTGAACTACAGTTCTAAATCATCTCACCTCCCTCCTAGAGGTATCTTGGTTATCATGTCGAACTCGTCCTCTTGTTCGATCTTTATGGTCGCAACCTTAGGATTGTGCTTCTCATCCTTACCCTTTTTCTTCAAGGGACACTTGGATGCATAGTGGCCCATCTCACCACATCCGAAACACTTCACCTTAGAAATTTCTTTCTTTCATCTCCGTTTCCCTTGCTGCTCCTTCAATGCAAGGGATGCATTATCCTCCTCCTCTACTTTGGGCTTCGACTCACTGCTGATGCTACTTCTGTCAAGTTTGACCTTGACCAGTTCTCTCCTCAACTCTTCTTGTTTTAGAGCTACCCACATCTCATCCAAATTACACAATGTTCTTCTACCCAGGATACTCTAGAGAAGGACTTTCCACTCATCCGAGACATAATTTAGGGCTAGTCTCGCTAACTCTAAATCCCGAGGTTTATGCCCCGCAACCGAAAAATAATCATAGGTCTCCTTCATCTTCATGAGGAATGGATCCACATGTTCTCCGTTCTTCGTTTCAAGTACATCTTTTGTTGCTTAGAAGATCCCTGATACAATGTGGCCAAAGCATCCCACATCTCCTTAAGAGTTGCTCTGCTAGCAATGTGGCACACCACGTGATCCCTAAATCCATTGAGGATCATCCTCTTGGCCTTTTCCATTTCAACTTTGTACTTATTTAGCGGATCTGCATTCGTAGGGATAGCTACCACACTATCAACATACATCTTGAGGGCATGCTCATATAGAAGGAAGGACATTCTAGCCTTCCATATGATGTAGTTGGAAGCTCTTTCCAACCTGTCCTTATCCCTCAAGCCACTGGTTCCCATATCCTCCGAAAATTGTTGAACAACTCCCTCTTTCTCCTTACTACATAGCTTCTACGCTGGCTTATGCACTTCCTGATGTATATGGTAAGTCTGTTGCTCCTCTGTTGCTCAACAAATGAGAAATATTGATTTCCTCAGGAAGAAATCACTGAGCAAGTATTTCCTCACTATGCGATCTGCTTCCTTCTTCTAACGGATTTTCTTCCTAACACTCAGCTTGTAGAAAATTGTGTCCCACTAGCTCTGTGCTGATGCTCTGCATGGTTCCCTCTACCTTGGAAAATTATCAATTCGGCAGTCTTACCTCTCTATCAACTCACTCAGAGAGAGACACCCACAAAAATATAGCCCTCTTGGCTAGAATTGTGCAATCCCTCAGGGGATTCAAACTGTTGCTTGTTGCAACAGGTTGTCCCTTGCTTCAATGCTAGATCTTCTCTTCCTGTTTCGCATCAACAACTTTGATACCATGTGAAAATTCCTAGATCTAAAAATCTCAGGAATCCTACTGCAACTAACTGAATCTACTTCACCTAGATCATAAATTACATTACAAAATTATTTCAGCTTTTTTTCTGAAACTTTGAAGTAAATTACTCAAGCAACGTACACGAAATTAAATATGGTTCTAAAACATAGAAATAGAGCAAGGAAATACAAACATATAGGACATCGTTATTTTTGGAGAAATGTCCCTGGAAAAATCCAAAGCATGAAAAACGATGCAGTAGTGAAGGGTTTATTTTATTATGTAGCAATGAAATTTGAGTACATCTATGGATGCCCAACTAGAAATCAAAATAGCAAGAAAATATGGTAGAGATATTCCCTAAGCAACCTTGACACTCATGTTTCGGTACTTGCATTCCTGCACTTGCGCATTCTTTCACTTGCACATTCCTGCACTCACGTCCTTGCACTCGCATGTTCCTGCACTCCCGCATTTTGGCACTTACAAGTTCCTCTAATCGCGTGTTCCTGCACTCATGATTTCCTGCACTCACACATTCCTACACTCGTGTGTTCATACATTTGCAAGTTCCTGCACTTGCACATTCTTGCACTCGCACATTCCTTAACTCAGCCTCTTGTTACTGCCTCTCTAGATCTGGAAATATTCCTCTGGGTCATTGCCCCTGTCCCTCTACCTCGATCAAAATTTCCTCCTGAGAAATTCTCACTTCAGAAATTTGATCTCTTGATCTCTCAATGTGTTTTCCTCCTACACTCGTGCATTCTTTCACTTGCAAGTTCCTGCACTCATGCATTCCTACACTGGCATGTTCGTGCACTGGGAATAACTCAGCCTCTTGTTACCACCTCTCCTGATCTAGAAATATTCCTCCGAATCAATACCCTTTCCTCTCTACTTCGATCAAAATTTCCTCCTGAGAACTTCTCACTTCATAAATTCGATCTCTTGATCTCTCTATGTGTTTTCCGAATGACCCTCAAGACCCTTCTTATATCTTCCTGTTGGACAACCAATGACATAGATTAACTCCTAATAAAAGGCTCAAATCATTTTGACTTGATCTTCATCTTTATCTAAAATATTCACCCACAATTAAATTAGTACCCATTAATATTTTAGTTTTCCTAAGTTTAGACTTAGGAACTCCATTAAAAAAATTAATTATTTTAATATAATTGTCTCTGTGTGGAATTTCCAAAAACAGTTTCTGGGTTCTTTGGAATGCATGTGCCCAAGTCTCCCTACAAAATTTGAGGCTTATAGAACATCTGATGATACCTCAAATCAACATTGGCATGTTTCCCTAGCCTTTAGCATGCCTTAGCACTACCTAAAATATCTATCATTCCCTCCTTAGCACACCTAGAACTCACTGACAAATCATATTCATTCATTTCCACGCATTATTTTGATCTAGTGCTCCCTTGTGTTTCCTTGGCACTCTGTAACACTTCCTAGCATGCATTAGCACACCCTGGCACCTGACTCATCTAATATGCATGTTGCCTTATCACTCTAGCATGCCTTAACACTACTTAGAATACCATGTCACTCCCTCCTTAACACACCTACAACTCGTTGACACTCTTTTTCACAAACTCTTATTCATTCATTTCCATGCATTTTTACCTAGTGCTCCTTTGTGTTTCCCTAGCACTCACTAACACTCCTTAGCACACATTGGCACACATTGACACTTGGTACATTTTAGCATGCCTCCCTAGCACTCTAACATGCCTTGCCACTGGCTAGTATACCTTATAATTCCCTCCTTAGCACACTTGGAACTCGCTAGCACTCCCTATCACACACTCTTATTCATTCATTTCCATGCAATTGAAAGTAATGCTCCTTGTGTTTCCCAGCACTCCCTAACACTCCCTAGAATGCATTAGCACCATACCCTAGCACCTCTCACATCTTTCCATGCCTTAGCACTTGGCATGTCTTGGCATGCCTGGCATGCCTTGGAATTTTCTAGCATGTGTTAGCACTTCTTGGCATTCCATGGCACATGTTGGCACTCCCTAGTTGTTATGCACTTATAGATAGCCTTATTTTTTGCAACTTGGGAAACCAACCAAGTCATTGAAAAAATAATGTTTTTCCTAGCCCAAAGTCTCCCTTTGTCTGAAACTTCTTTGTCCATACCCTTGTCAAAATCGTAGGCCTGCCTCTTGAAATTCTTATTCTGAAATTCTCCTAACACACTTCGTCCTTGGGATAATTTTAATTCACTTACACTCCCTAGCACACACTCTTATTTGTTCATTTACATGCATTTTGACCTAGTTCTCCCTTGTGATTCCCTGACATTCCCTAACACTCCTCGACATGCATTCACACTGTCTAGGATGTGTTAGCATGCATTTTCATTCCTTAGCATGCCCTAGCACTCGTTAGCTATCATGCCCTCACAACTACCCTTACTTCTTTTGCAACATGGGAACCCAACCAAATCCTGCCTCGAATACAACAACTTGACCAAGTTACAATTACTACAACTAGACTATGCCTTGTTTACCTAAGAACTTCTGATAAGTCATCTTAGGCTACTCATGTTTAATCTCAACTCATACAACTTAACAATTTATGAAGACAAGGCTCATGTCCAATTGTGGCCATAAAGCAACTAAGAAACACAGTTTACATCTTGACATGCCATCACACCTAGCACGTCTAACAATACAGTGGCACTATGTGGTGCGTGTTAGCATCCCATGCATTCCTTGGCATACTTTGGCACTCCCTAGCACACCCTAGCACTCCTTGACATTCCCTAGAACTCTAGCATGCCTTGGCACTATCTGACATATAACCTTGTCACTCTCTCTTTAGCACAATTGGAACTCATTGACACTCTCTATCACAAACTCTTATCTATTCATTTCCATGCATTTTGAACTAGTTCTCCCTTGTGTTTTTGTGGCACTCCCTAACACTCCTTGGAACACATTGGCACACACTATCACCTGGGACATCTTGGCATGTCACCCTGACACTCTAGCATTCCTTGGAACTACCTAGCATACCTTGTCACTCCATCCTTAGCACTCTTAGAACTCATTGACACTCCCTATCACACAATCTTATTCATTCACTTCCATTCATTTAAAACTATTGATCCCTTGTGTTTCCTAGACACTCCATAACCTTCTTGGCATTCATTGGCACACTCTAGCACGTAGCACATCTTGGCATGTTGCCTCGACCTCTAGCATGCCTTAACACTACCTAGCATACCTTGTCACTCCCTCCTTAGCACACTTGTAACTCATTGATACTTCTTGTCACAAACTCTTATTCATTCACTTTCATGCATTAATTTGACCTAGTGCTCCCTTATGTTTCCTTGGCACTCCCTACCACTTCCTGGCACATGTTGGCACACCCTGGCACCTGGCACATATTGGTTTGATTCCACCTTGACTCTCTACCATGAATTAGCACTTCTTAACATACCATGTCACTCCCTCCTTAGCACACTTGGAAATAGCTAACACTCCCTATCACAAACTCTTATTCATTCATTTCCATGCATTTTGACCTAGTGCTCCCTTGTGTTTCCTTGGCACTCCCTAATAGTTCCTAGCACATGTTGGCACATCTTGGACGCATGTCACCCCGGAAATCTAGCATGACTTAGCAATTCCTAACATACCATGTCACTCCCTCCTTAGCATACCTGGAACTCACTGACACTCCCTAGCATACACCCTTATTCATTCATTTCCATGCATTTTGACTTAGTGCCCCCTTGTGTTTCCTTGGTAGTCCCTAACACTCCTTAGCATGCATTGGCACACCTTGGTACTTGACACATCTTGGTATGCTTCCCTAGCATTCTAGCATGCCTTGGCACTACCTAGCATACCTTGTCACTCCCTCCTTAGCACACCTAGAACTCAATGACACTTCATTTCCATGCATTTGAAACTGGTGCTCCCTTATGTTTCCCTGACACTTCACCCTCACACTCCCTAGCATGTGTTTATGCCACACCCTGGTACATAACACATCTTGGCATGTCTATCATGCATTGGAACTATCTAGCCTATTTTAGTACTTCCTAATATTCCCCGACACACCTTGGTACTCCCTAGTTGTCATGCCCTCATAGATAGCCTTACTTTTGTTTGTGACTTGGGAACCCAACTAAGTCATTGGAAAAACATTGTTATGCCCAACCCAAAGTCTCCTTTTGTCTAAAACTGTTTTATCCAGTCCCTTATTATAACCATAGTCTTGCCTCCTACAAGTCTTATTATGACCTTCTCCTAACACACTTTATCCCTAAAACACCTATAATTGATTAACACTCATTGGCACACACTCTTATTTGTTCATTTCCATGCATTTTGACCTAGTTCGCCCTTGTGCTATTTTGGCACTCCCTAACACTCTTCAACATGCATTGACTTTATTTGGCATGTGTTAGCATGCATTTTCATTACTTGGCATGCCCTGACACTCCTTAATTATCATGCCCTCACAACTACCCTTACTTTTTTTGGGACTTGGGAACCCAACCAAGTACTTTTTTTGGGACTTGGGAACCCAACCAAGTCTTGCCTCGACTACAACAACCTGACCAAGTTATGGTTACTACAACTAGATTGTGCCTTATTCACCTAAGAACTGAATAGAACTCACCTTAGGCTACTCATGTCCAATTTCAACTTATCCCACTTAACAAGTTACAAGTTACCAAGTCAAGTCTCATGTCCAACCGTGTCCATAAAACAACTAAGCAACATAGTTTATATCTTGACATGCCATAGCACCTGGCACATCTAACAATCCCTTGGCAAAATAGTTTACATATTCTTGACTTGGGTGTTCTTCTTTTGTAAATGTGACCCTTGAATATGCCATGAAAAACCTCCAAAACATTCTTAAATGATGGGAACTCCTCTTCACGTGTGAAGCTAGTGAAATGTGACAAGTCATCCAAGATACCTCCAAATATTTGATTTATGTCTTAAGGGAATGTGAAAGATACCCTTAATAGAAAACGTGCATAAAAAGTTGTAGCTAAGTGCCCCAAATGTGAGATGTTTCCACTTGTGCAATTGTGCTTCCAAATATGTGAACTCAACAGCGAAACACGTCTTAAAACATATGAATGTCTCTCAACATGTGAAAGAAAAAGTAACCCTTACCCTAGTCTTCCTTTGCTGGCAATTTGGGCCTTTTTTCACAAGGTATCTTCTCTTGTTTGGAAAGAGGACATAAACAAACTTTTAGATGTTTCTAAATTGATTACTCTTCACCTATGCTCTTCTCCTTTAAGCCACGCGATACAAATGCCAATTTTCATATTATTGACTATGGCATTATTCTTTTATACATGTGACCCTTGACTATGCCATGAAATCCCCCAGAATCCTCTTAAAGAATGGGAGCACCTCTTCATGTATGAAGCTAGTGGAATGTGACAAGTTATCCAAAATTCCTCCAAATATGTGATTTGTGCCTTGGGAAATGTTAAAGGTACCCTTAATGGAAAAATGCATAAAGATTTGTGGTCAAGTGCCCTAAATGTGAGATGTTGCCAATTGTGCAATTGTGCCTCCTTTTGATGCTCAAACTGGCACCCTAGTTATGTAAGACGCACAAGGTGTCACTTTGGGTCAACTCAGGGTTGTTGGCATTGTCACCTTATCAAGGAATCCTCTCACTTTGGATTACTTATTGAATCTTGGGGGTATCCCAAAGCACAAATTCATGTGGCCTTTTATGTGACTAGATCACTAGCACTGAAAATACATAGTTACTGATCAAACGAGAAAATTACCTAGTACCTGTTTTTTTGAGGTAGCAAAAAATCACTCGATTTTGAAAAATGGTGATTTAGAATACATCCTTTTTTTAGCATATTTTTGGCACTTTATTTTTTTTTGATGTATCAAGTATGAACATTTTTTTTATATGTTAGTGATTTTCATGCTAATTTTGAAAGGTGTTCAAGCAACATCAACACATTTTTTTAGAGGGATTAGTTTTGAAACTTTAATTTTTCTATGTATCGAGTGAACATTTTTTTTTTGTTAGTGATTTTCATCTTGATTTTGAAAAGTGTTTATGAGCATCAAGCCTTTTTGTTTAGAGGGCTTATTTTTTACACTTTAAATTTTCTAATGTGTTAAGTGTGGATAATTTTTTTTAAAGTTGGTGATTTTCATGTTGGTAATAAAACATAAAAAACAAAGAAAATTAAAAAACATGACAAAAATAATCAAATACAAAAAAATATATATTAAAAAAAAACCCAATAAAAATGTAAAAAAAAACCAAAATTAACTTACAAACAAAAAAATTGAATAAAAATTAACGAAAAAACAAAAATAAATAAAAATTGATTTTTTGTTCAAAAAAAAAAACATTTAAGAAAACAAATTAAACAAAAAAAACCTAAAACCAATTATTAAGTTATTAAAAAAAAAACAAAAAAAAAGAAACAAAACAAAACAAAACCTCATTTAAAAAAAAAAAAAAAAAAAAAAATTAAAAAATAAGAAAAATTACCAAAAAATGAAGAAAGAAAAAGAAAAAAAAAAAAAAAAAATATATATATATATATATATATAATATATATATATATATATATAATATCAATAATTAAATAAAAAATAAAATAAAAAATTTAGGAATTTTTTAAAAACTAAAATTTTAAAAAAAGGACATTAAAAAAAAAACATTGATGGTGTTCAATGAGCCTATTTCTAATTCCTTCTTTATGGAAACAATATTATCTCCAATGCCATTATTCGATGAATGGCTACACAACAGGGACCCTATGAGCTAATCATTCATGTTGTCGATGTATTGCCGACACGACACAAATATTTAATGGTCTATCATGACAAACACTCTATGATGGGTTTCATAGATACCCAACCTATGACAACGAGCTGTGTTCTATTACCGAAACCTGTAAGCAGTGGAAGAATTGTATTCTACCAAAGGAAATGGCCATCCACACCAATTGTTGGCCTTTGCCTACTCTAGATAATCCTTGGGAGTTAGTGCCCCTGAATTTTATGTCATGTTTTCCCTCATCCAAGCATGATAACATATGTGTTTTTGTTTTTTCTTATTGCTTCCTTAGGATGGGAATTTTGGCACCTTGTAAGAAGATTGTCCCAACAAAATCCACTCATAAGTTCTTATTTGAGCATATTTTGGTTAATTTTGGGGTTCCAAAGACCATATTTCTTGATAGGGATACTAGGTTCCTTAATATTTTTTTGTTTAACATTTGGTCCACGCTAGACATCAAGCTCGACCAAGTCCACTACCTTCCATCCCTAGATTGATAAATAAAAAATAGTAGTCAATAGGATTATTATAAATGTCTTTAGAGTATACAATTAAGAGCATCCACATACACATGTTGAAAGCCTTCCATATTTTCAACATAAATTCGACATAGTTCTTCATATTTCTATTGGCCACAAGCCTTTTCAAGTGTGCTTGGGTCCCAACAACTAGTACAAATTTATGTAGCTATATTCATGTTATAACACATGAAGATACCTCCTATACTTGGAATGAGGTAGGTAAAGCAACCAATTTTGAGGAACATATCTGACAAATTCAACAATGAGTTTATGCTATTTTGTAGAAAGTTGCCAACTCCAAGCCAAGGCATTCAGGGAGGGAACAAGAGGTATGCATTCAATATGCCTGTTTCTTAGTACTTTTGTGCATACTTTTTGGGTGGTTATATATATATATATATATATACTATATATATATATATATATATATATATTATATATATATATATATATATATATATATACATACATACATAATATATACATACATATATATATATACATACATATATATATATATATATATATATATATAGATATATGTATGTATTTGATGGCCTCCTATTATCTATTATTAGTGTTATTTGTATCTATTGAGGACAAAGGTTAGAATCTTGTACTTCTTGGAGAAATGCTCCTTAATCATGATCTTTCCTCACAAAAGTCACATTCTATTGGAAACTATATTTCCTCACATACTTTGCATTCCTATGTTTTGCACAATTGTTCAATCAAGGTCAAACCAACTAGGGAAAGCACACACAAAAATGGAATCGAGGGGAAACACTACAGCTATTAAAGCAGATAATTGATTCATACCCTATTGAATCATGTGAATTAAACTGCATGTATGTACAAATTTAAGTGGTAACATAGGCTCCTAGTTGGGGATGTGGGCCTCTCTCGGGAGCACATGATGACCACATAATCTTATTCCATACATACATCCAAACATAAATTCTTCACATTTTATAAATGCAATACCTTCTTCCTTTGTGTGTGAATACCATGCAAAACTTGGATATATTTATATCAAGGTATTCATAGGCTGCTACCTCTATCATTTCTAGTCCGAAAAAAGAGTAAAGTCACATCTTCTTCTTCTTCTTTGTAAGGATGTCTAATACCATTTCTATCCATGTTGTTGAAGATTTTATGTAGGTACAGAAGGGGTGTGTTTTATCATTGCAAACATTGTACCCTTCGAATTAACTGATATGATGCTGTAAAAATTTTCAGACTGACAAGTCCTTTTCCCTTTTGGGGATAGAATGACTCTTTCATCATGATGGTTGATTATATATCAAATGTAAAACTTTTGATTCTATTCATATTTTTTTATCTAAATGTTCATCTGATTCAAAGTGAGACCAACTCCATGTTCCTCAAATGCTAAAACAAACTTTGGAGTAAGCTTAGCCAACATAATATGGAAATCAGCTAAACTTGTGTTTTGAGGATTATCTCTACCATGCATTTGCATTATTGCCTCTGGAAGTTCATCTTGTTTGACAGGACCTGGATTTTCATTGTCCTTTTAAAAGGAATATTCAATTACAACTTTCTAAGTATCTTCATCAATTTGTAAACTCCACATCAATTCCAAATTTCTTTAAAATCAAAGTTGGATTGATTTTTGTTAGCTGAATTTTCATTGAACTAATCTATCAAACTAGGACTAGAGGTATAATTGCACATATGTCCCTCATGCTAGTCAGTGAACACATCATTTATGAAATATGGATTGTACTTATTTAATTTAGCAGAGACTTTCTCTTTTGTACAACTAGGCTGCTCATGAATGTTCGTTGTGTATCTGTCATTTTCAAATGCCAAACTTGTATTACCATACAATGAGTTTTGCAGGGAGGCTTCCTTGTCAAAACACATTTCCTTGTCATAATGATCATGATTTTCATACAGGGGAGAACTTTTGAATTTCCATGACCTTGGGTCTAGGTTAGAGCCTTAAAATCATTGACACTACCAAACTAAGAATGTTGACCATAAACTACTTTGCACAACGGAAATATAAAGCAATAATCACATATGCACAAACACGCACACTTTTTAACAAAATTGTACAATATTGTACAATCACCAATCTTCATTATATTAAACCAAATATGAATAATACCACAGTCTATGGTATACAAGATACAATGAAAAACTTTGATGCAACTTCTATGTCGTATCTTGTCCTGTCGTTCCTTCACTTCCGTACTGCTCACTAATAGTGCCTTAGTCCATCAAGGCCACTACACATCAAGACTCTAGCAGGGCTGCCACCTAACAATGATGCATGTACACAGGCTCATAATGTTTCTCTCTCGGTAGGCCTAATTCTCGAGCTCCAATATGCCTTCTAATAGCCTCTTTCATCCATCAAAGAGCTACACATAAGGCTGCAAAATTCACCCAATCTTCAGCTTCTGTTTGTCACTTCAAGATAGCTCATCTAGGGCTACTTTGGGATATCAACACGCTACCCCCCACCAAAACAATGATGCCCAATACTTCACTCTCGTTTCTACTCCTAGGATGGACTCTTCACTTCCTCAAAAATTCCTCCACATGGCAACAACGGGCTGCCATATCAAACTGATCCAACTTGGTCACTGCTTGACCCAACAAACATCAACCTTCCGCTCCAAGTCTATTGTCCCACACTGCCCTTGGATTTCACTGGTTACGACTTATTTAGCAGGTTTATACAACTCTTAACTGACCCCTGAAAAACCCTCAAACAACCTCAGTATATTGTGACATCCACTTAGAAGATCCCTCCTCTACCACACTGCTATTGTAGGCTTAAACCAACCCTTTAAACCCTCCTCTGCACACTCTTTTGTGGTGTTATGGTCTTCAACCTAGCACACAACAAGTCTGTAGCTAATGGCCAACACTGTTTGATAGATTTTATCCTCATGCGTTGCTCTAAAATAGACTTGCAAGGAGGCTTTTCAACTCGGCCTAGCCTCTAGCACCCTCTAACTTCACTACAACAATTTCAAACCCATAGTTAGTCTTCCCAATTTGTTGTTATGCCTCCTTCTTTGTTGTGGCTAGAGCTTAGAAGTGTCCTCCTCAATGAGCTCCTATTTGATGTATAATGTGTTGCACAATAGTTGGATGCTCAAATGACATCAACTCACCCTTTATTTATACACCAATAAAGGGGATCCATGCATTCATGAAGAGACACATCTATTGGACAATTTTACTTCAAGCCTACATGACTTGAATACCAATAATTTTTTTCAACTTCAAAAATTCATTTCTCCACTTCTATAACTTGGAATTTGATGATTATTGAAGAGTTGGATTCTCCTTTTCACCCTCTATTGTCTCATGCCATCACATGTAGAAATGTTCTTATGGAATTTCCCCAAACACGATTGGGTGCAAAACCCCATCCTTGGGTTTCGGGCCCACAAGTGACCCTTGTGGCACTTTTCCCTCCAAACCCTTAACCCTAGGGCTTGGAGTACCTCCCAAGCTACACAAATCAACAAGAACCTTCAAAATGCACCATATATGACTTGAATTTGTTGTTTTTCAATTTCAAGTAATGGTTTCAATGCCTTCGTCATCAATGGAGTGAGAGAATGTTACTTGAAACTTAATATGTTGCTCCTATATCAACTTTTCCACTGTATCATAAATTAGGAATTCATTAACATACATAAGATGGGACTTGTGACCATTAAATTCAATGTTGGAGATCATTTTCTCAACACTCTAGCCAGAAATACTACCATATTAGAGTTTGAGGCACCTTCTTCATGACCGGGTTCATAAATGTGTATTTCCTTCTATGTTCATTTTCATGATCATTAGGGATTTTGTTCATCAAATCAGAATATCCGGAAAGTGTCTCTTTGATTTCAAAAGCTAGATGAAGATCAAGTTCATCCCCGAATCCCCTGGAATGCTTGTCAGCAGTAAGAAGAAAGGTCTCTATTTTTATTTCATCACATGCATCCATCATAATCACTAGTTTGGTGGTGAGAAATCCACCCTATCTCGATTGGAGCGAGATCATATAGGTTTCACCTTTGGGTGTATTTTCGTGGAAGAGAAATTTGACATTAATGCAAACTGGGAGGATTTGGGACTACTAAGGTAATAATCTCTTGAATTCTTCCACAAATAAATGTACCATGAGATAAATTTTTAATTGCATATTTGAATAGTGAAGTTCTAGAGATTTTGGGGTTCACTTCTCCTTCTATTGGTGTCTAAAATTTCCCATGGTAAAATAAGGTTCAAAATGTATTGTGGGAAGGGATATTGGAGGCTAAATTGAGGGCGTTTAGTCCCCAACAATTGTTGAAGGAAATCTTGAGAAAAATAATTTAGTGTGGATTGGTTTTCATTGGCTTAGAGGGTGTAAGTCTCTAAGAAATCTTTGGGATTCATTGTAGAGGTTCTATAAGGGTAAAATCCCATCAAGGATGGCACACAAGTTCAAAAAGAGGAACATTCTATTGGATATATTGACTATTGTTGCTAAGAATAAATTGTGGGTCAAGTTTACCCTCTAAGAAAGATGTATTATTCAAGTTTTAGAGGTTGAATCTCTATGTGTTATTTACTGAGTTTTAACACGGTTTATACCTTTTATATGGGTCGAGTTTCTATGGTAGGAGGTCGAAGTTACAAGCTATAGTTGTCCCTGATTAATAATAACTATTTAGAGGGGTTTCCTTAACATAAAAAGGGGATCACTTTGAAGAAGAGATAGGTTGCACCAACTGGTATCAATAATATTTCATGAGATGATAGCTAAAGCAGATTTTGGAGGGTCATGGAAGTGTGAAATAGAGTGGAAATCAGCCCATACTTCTCACTATTTGCAAATAGAACTAAGGTACCTATTGTGGAAGTAATATACTTGTGTTTTAGGGATGGAAAGTGGAAGAGAATAGAGGAACACGACTTTAGTTTAAGTTTTGGTGTAATTTGGACTAATAAAAGACATCTACAATAGACCACATTTCCACATCCATACAAAAAAAAAAGGACAACTTGTAATGCATTGGTTTATAAGAAAGACTTTGCCATTATCTTTGTGTAAACTATTATTGCGTTGTATTATTGTTGGATTTTATTTATCTTGTATTTTCAATGCCATTACATGTCAAAAACACCAAAATATAAGTTGAAACCCACAATAAAAAAACAGAGTAAATAGTGAAATAATAAATTGTTTGATGAAATGCCAAAACCAACAATTTTGCAAAAACAATGAGAATTTTCCAAACCTTGGAGGGATAAGGGGTTGGTACACTACAACAATATGAGTGACTTAGGTATTTGAGAGTGATGGATCCATTTATGCATTAAAAATCACATTTTAAACAATGAAAAATCATAATACCTATCAAAATTCTATAGTCAAATTCCAATGAAAAAAGTAAAAATGTAGAACAATTAAGTTTAACTATTATTAATACATCCACTAGTGTCCATATGTGTGGTCCAGGCCACCAGAATGGCATGTCAAAAATGGATAGGTGAAGTGAAATCATTGGGTGGAATTTTCAAAGTACTAATATCTCAAACTTGGCATATAAATTGCAAGAACTCTATTATGTGGTGCAGCTTGCCACCTCATAGTGTGTATCTCAAAATAATTTATAAAAAGGAACATCAAGTTTTGGAAATTGTCAACACTTACATAGATCATAAGGGATAGCGCTTTGTTACAGGTCTGTGAAAATCTTAACACCAAGGGAGAGAAAATATTTGAAAGTGATAAGTTCAAACTGAGAGATGATATGGAAGATGCATCACTAGTTGTCAATGTCATGTATCTATTACAAGCGGAAAAGTAAAGTGATTGATTTCTATGTTTGGTCTAGTGGATGCATTATAACTTGGTCCTTGTTGAATGGTTGGTTCCCCCCTGCTTTGGCCTTTGTGAATACAACTCTATTGTTCTAGATTCTTAAGATAGTTGAATTTCCCAACAATTTTTCTTATCTTCCCTAATCAATCTATATTAATGATGTGGTCTATGGATTTGAATGTTCTCTGTTGGCCTTCTTAATCTAGATATCAAGAGGGGTGTGCATACAGTAAGGGCAGGGCTTGGGTAGATTTGAAAGGTCATATCTACTAGCTCTCTATAGGTGTAATGATGTTTAGTCAAGCCTCATACAGTTCAATAAGTTCCCTTCCAGCTAGCTAAGAGGCTATCTATTCCCTTCCAGCTAGCTGGTTCAATTTGTCTAGGAGAGTACAAATTCATGTTGTCAAATTATGGTATTCTAATCTCTGAGCTAAGAGGCTATCTATTCCTACATTTTTACCAAAAACTTGTACCTGACCCCCAATAAAAACCATGATAGAGAAGCGAAAGCAGTCCCAGGTAGCAAACCAAAAGCATGAGTGTCAGTGAGTAGAAATGTCGCGGGATGACTTGAGCCTCGGTGGGGGTAATAAAAATACCTTGTTTTTATTGACCCAACAAGATACTTTAACTAGCAACTGCTCTTGAGGGTACCTATTATATCAAAGTCACATTTGGCTTTTAACTTGAAGATATTTTAATGAAATATTGTGCTAACACAATTAGTTAGACTAATAGTTTTTTATCCCAGCCAATCATTGTTGCTGGTGTTCAAACTTGCCACTAGACAATGGTTGGATGGACTCTTTTTTAGGGAATTATGTTAAATAAGTAAGGCTTAGTTTATGAAATAGATAAGTCATGCTTACCTGTTTAGTGCACAAAATTACATAGATTATTTACACGACATACAAGTTACATTTGATTAAGGGACACTGTTGAGGAGTATCTATTTTGCTAAAGTAATCTAGGACTTGAACCATGCTTTATCTACAAATAAGGCCATGTTGGTATGCATAATGAACCCATGGGATTTGTAATGTGTTTGGAAATTCATCAGGGTAGTAACAGTGCCCCACTTTTAACATCAAGGAAAGCCTGCATTGATGAAACAAGCCAGTTATGACTAGCAGTTCTTTCTTAGGGTATTTAGTATTTATAATTGACAATGATGTTGATAATTAAGTAGTTTTTCTTTCAAAGATTTCAAAGGTTGATTAAGCTAGTGACAAGATCTTAATCTTATAGTTTTTTCATTGCCTAATGTAATGGAAAACAATCAACATTTGAATAATAAACAAATAAGTAACCCATGCTTCTGTTTGGCGTCTTCTTTTTCAATAATTCTTGTTGACAATGTAGTTCTTTTATTTCCCTTGTTCACTGTTATGGGAATGGAACAGATACTATTGTAAACATCCAAAACAATCAACATGTGAGAAACTTAATGCAGGCATGAAGGAATATAAGCTATCAAAGAACAACTATATTAATTCGTAAATAATGGGAGAAGGATGACTACACTTGGAATAAAGCATCTAACATAAAATACTATCTCATTGAAATGGGCAGTAGCAAATACAACTGAAGAAATTATGCATGTTCCTTGTAAGATTCTTGCGATTGTTATGCTTTCAATTTGAGACTCTTGTCTGTCCCTGGTTCTTTCTGTGATTTCTTTATTTAAGCATTGATCTAACCTTAAAGTATGCATAGATACACTTAAAGTGATAGTTATGATTTGTGATGTCCCCACAAACACTGCATACTATAAACATAAAAATATGCACACTTACAAAAAAGTATCGTCCGCAAATAGGATAGGCAAGTTAGTATCTTCTTAACAACAGAATCATCTATAATTAAATGAACCTAACATAAGTGAGGCCAAGAAAAACATTTTATACACATTTGCAGGAGCATCTAGGAGAATTGAACACAACTGAAAAGTTGTTGGTTAGAATTGTCCTCTTCTCACCAGTATCCTTTACAGTAGTAAATTCAACAAATTCTAGTAGCAACAATGAGAAAAGCATAACAATATTGTAGGTGTGTAATTAAACTGGAAAAAAATGTTGATCTCCTTCCTCTTGTTATTTTATCATCTTAAAAACCTAGAATCGGCTACGAACATCAGTTTATGAGGATAATAGACAACCACCTTCAACAAATAGGGGAGGTGGCCATAGTTGGTGGTGAAACAATTGAGGTTTTACAAAGTCTTGTCCCTAGATCATGAGCTGGTACATTTAAAGAAGTCTCTATCCTTACAGGCTATGATTTACCATTTGGTTGGTCTGTCATTTTGTCTAGTAAGAATGTGCACAAATAACCCTATCCAATAGCTCCAGTGGAACATGGTCTCCCCTACACTGGTGTGGAGCAATTGTTGCAGTGTCGACAAGCGATTTCCATTTATCCTGCAACACAAGTTCTTCATAAGACCCTCGCGGAACATAAATAGAAACTAGTAAATAGTTACTATTTAAAATTTATATAGTTTTAAGTTATTCCTTAGTCCACAAATATGTATTTTTACAATATTTAAATTTTAATGAATTTTATTCTTTGTTTTCTATCTTATAGTAAAGAACAAATGAAAGCATTGAAAAAATGGATAGTAATTAACCAAGCCCATCAATCAAAAACCTAAAAGGGTCAAAATATTCTACTCTCAAGGAATTTAAAAAGCAGGAAAATCTTTAGCTAAATTATACGCAGTGAGGTCTCAAATGAATTATATGTTCAATGTCTAAACTAAGTGAAATGGTCTTCCAAACAAACAAAAAATCAGTCACCTATTTTATTCATTTAGAATGTTGTAATTCCATATGATTGACTAAGAACAAGAAGTGTGCATAATAGGTCCTTTTTATTGAGGATAAGAAATGACTCTCTTGGGATGACAAGTAGAATTAATTCCAACCATAGTCTTGAGAGTCAAGACACATTTATAATATTAAACCTTTACTTCTATCTTTATATTAGAAGAGCATGCCAAAACTGACAGCTGGTTCTATTTGAATTTGAAGGAAGAATGATCAAACATAGAAACTGCCAAAAAAGAAGTGAGATGTACATAAATAAAAATTGCAAGCACATAAATCAAGAAATCACATTAAGAACAAATAAGTTTTAGAAACTTCATATAATTCCCTATTCACGAGAAAATGTGGCAACTAGCTGCTAATACTATTCTTAAAATTGTATAGTGCAAGCACGATGTAATTTGCTTGAACACTTCTCAAGAAAGGAAAACTCAAAAAGGAGAAGATGAAAACCTTGAAATCAACATAGGTCCAATGCTTGGCATGGCCAAATGCATGTAGATTAATTTCTCTCCACCTTCAAAGAACCACAGGAGATTTTTGTCATATATTATGAATTATTTGTAGACACACCTTAAGTAGTGAAAAGAAAAACAAGACACCTTCGAGTTCTAAGCTTTTCAACTACTTGTACAAGAAATTCAACCTTGACAACTATAAATGGCCTCCTCAAATGGTGTCTACTGATATCTACTCCCCTGGACCTATGTCTCATTGGCACCAAGGCTAAGTTGCACAAAACGTTGGAGAAGGGTCCGTTTCCAGATGGAAACAAAACGAAAATGAGGAAACTCATACCTTACGGCCTGGAAACTTGTTTCCAACCATATTGGCCCGTTTCTCAAGGAGGAAAAATGGCCAATATGGCCGGAAACAAGTTTCCGGGACGTACGGCGGAGTTTCCTCTTCTAACTTGACTTTTTCTTGTATTTTTTTTATTTTTTCGCTTCTAATTTTTTATTGGGCGACTAAAATATCTTCTGGATACTTCTAGATGCCTCTCAAGTTATAAAAAAGAGGATTTTTTTGAGTGGGTTAGCCAAATTTTTAAGCCTATGGCCCTAGTGTTGATATGCAGTTCATGGTAATGTTAAATTCTTAAAGTAAAGTAAAAGTGACATTCTCCTTTATTTTTCATTTTCATCCTTTTACTTTAAGAATTTAACATTACCATGAACTGCATATCAACACTAGGGCCATAGGCTTGATCATTAGGCTGACCCACTCAAAAAAATCCTTTATTTTTCATTTTCATCCTTTTACTTAAATTTTTAACATTACCATGAAATGACTCAGGATGTTTGAGATTGGTTTCACCCTCATTGGATTTCATATGGAGAAAGTAGAATTTTAGATCTCACTCAAAATCCAGTAGACTTATCTATTTTTCGGGATTGGGGGGGTTGCAATGTTTCCATTGGATTTTTTCATGTACTACGGTATGGAACTTGTATTTAATCAAGAGAACCAAGCCCTCTATGTAGAGGAGACTCCCAATAATCAAGAGCACATAGGGTACTAGGGTATGGACCTTGTATTTAATCAAGAGAACTAAGGTCGTTCGCTTATGTTGGAGGAGACTCCCAATCAAGCACGATAAAAGAAATTAGAAATTTTGGGTGGCTGATTTTGGATATTGTTATTTCCATTATGTGATCATTCATGAGTAAATGTGATGTAAATTTAGAGACTTATAGTTTATGCATTGACAATTGACAATTTAATCAAAATGTAATAAATTAGAATGTATCATATATGCTTTATGATTGCACATACTTCTTAAATGTCCTAATATATATATATATATATATAATATATATAATATATATATAATATATATATATATATATATATAGATATATATATTGTGTTTCCCCATTTCCAAAATTTGGGGGGTTCACGTTTCGTAACCGTGCCCGTTTCGAAAACTCGTACCTGTTTCCCCATTTCGTGAAACTTAGCACCAAGGTCAGTCCCTAATTACTATCATCAACAAACACTGCTTGAGGATGTGATGAGCTGATTATAAGATCATATTCGTTCATCACCCACTAGTTTATATCAACTTTCTATGCCTGACAACCTATAGACTCATATACAAACTTCTAATATTATTAAGGATGCCAAAAGTTCTTTTAAATTCACTTGGGACTCAAATACCCTAGGACTTGGACCTAAAATTATTTCAATAGAAAATTGCACTAGAAAAGGTAGTGAGCCAACTAGCTTTTGCAAGCATTCAAACTTGCTACTAGATATTGATAAAATGCATAGATTAACAACACTACAAATAGGTCACCTTTAGCTAAGGGCTTCTATCAAGTAGTATCTATTCTATAAAATTAACCCAAGACCTGATCTTGGCCTTATCTGTGCATAGAAGATGGTTAATATAGGTGGTGATCCCCCTGGATTTTTTAGCTTGTTCATCATCATTGCAACCATTGTTCCATTATTAAGTAACTCAATAAAACATCTGTTAAACCCACTTTATGTTGGAGGGTGGTTGTCACTTTCTACGATGTGGTTAGTGAGCCTTACCATTTGGAAGAGAGTACAATCATCCACATTCAAAGGCGAAACCTAGTGGGGAGCAATAGTAGTGCCTTCTTTTTCCCACTACAACAAGCCCTCTTTGATCAAACATGATTGTTTTGATGTGTGGCTGCTATTAAGCGTATCTATTCTATTAAAGTCATCTAGGACTTGAATACCTAGTAATACCATTACTTGAACCTAAAATAATCTGAGTAGAAGACTGCACTAGCACATATACTAAGTCCACTAGTTTTTGAACCTGTTCATCATTGTTGCTATGTTTGCACTTGCCACTAGAACATGCTTGGATAGACTTTTGTTATGTAATTCTCTTTAAAATGAAAATAATTATTTTATCCATTTTATATAGCCAATTCTATAGAATAGAGGAGGCACAAACATATGTCTAATATTTAAAACTTCATATATGATCCATACTAACAAAATAGGTTAACCCTGCTTGAGTAAGTTCCATTTAGGAGTATCCATTATGTCACAGGAAACCATGTTTTGGAATTGGCCTTATCTTCTGCCAACTTTTGAACCATGGTTATTATTGTTGCTTGTGTCCTAATTTGCGACTAGACAACAATTGGGTGGTACTTTGATAGCTAGTTCCTTTAAATAACTAAAAAAAAAATTGTCTATTTTAATTAGCCCAATCCATGAAATAGACAAGACATACTTTGCCTTTTTAGGGCACACAACTTCCTAGATGATCCACACTACAAACATTTTATGTTTGACTAAGCTCTGCCATAGAGGGGTATCCATTGTGCCAAAGTAACACAGGTCTTGAACCTAGCTTGATTTACTACTAGTATTTGAACCTAGGCCATCATTTTATCTAGTGTTCAAATTTGTTGCTATACCATGGTTGGATGGAATTTTTTTAGGCGACTAAGTCATTTCTCACATGTGTGGGCGGTGTTTCGGATCCGCTCTGATAGTTTTTTAGGTGGTTATGGATTGAACCAGAGGTTTTTTCCCTCCCAAGTAATCCCCCATGGCTATGAAACCAACCCTCCCCCTCCTAAACCTTAAATATAAACAAAAAACCTAACTCAACCCTAGCAATTCTGGAAATCAATGGTATTGTTAAATTCTTATATTTTTACTTAAATTTTTAATAGTGCCATTAATTTTCATAGGATGTCTGAGATTGGTTCCGACCTTATTGGATTTCATATGGAGAAGGTAGAAGTTCATATCCACTTAAAATTCAATAGACTTAACAATTATCATGATTTTAGGATTGGTAGTATTGCAACATTATCATTGAATTCTATGATGTATGAGGGTATGGGATTGGCATTTAATCAAGAGAGTGAATTCCTTTATGTACCTTTGATGTTGGTGATATTGATTGTTGGACCCCTTTGATGTTGGTGGTATTGATGTTCAAACTCCTTTTCTATGGCCTTAACAAAAATGCACCCATCACTCAAATCAAAATAATTGGCTAGGCATGTTAATCTTTTTCTACCATATTATAAGGTTGAGGAGATGAACCCTTCTCAAACTAAAATCATTGGTTAGGCATGTTAAGTTTTTTCAACCTCTACCATACTATAAGGTTGAGGAATCTGATTCTAAAGTTCTAGTAGTGGTGAATAGGTGATGAGTTTGAGGAGTGATCATGTTGATCAATGATTTGTAGTAGGCTAGTGGCTGCATTGTTTTTGGACTCTAGAGACCATTTAGAGCCTCATTGATTATGTATTTTGCCGTTAATATGTATTGTGCTCAGTGCCATATTGATATATTCATCCTTACATGTAATATAGATGAGAAAACTTTGCATATATATCTCTAATGGCTTGGAATCATGGCTTGAAATCTTAAAATTAATTTCTTTCATTATAGATTAATTATTTATATGTATTTTTTCAAATCCAATTCATTGAATTTGATTAGACCCAATTCTGGTTCAAAACTTGATTAGATAGCTGGGCTAGTTCAAAACCTAGTTTTGGTTTTTAAAACTATGCACAAACATAGGGATGAATCTCTATGAATTCAGGAAAAACCTTTGAATTTGGTTGAATTCACTGAGTTTTGAACTTTATGGTTGAAGTTCAGTGAACCTTGTGACATAGCCTAGACTTGGTGCCATATTCATAATCATTGCAAGCATTCTAACTTGCCAATCTATTAGGAAAATATGTTGAATAACTACATAAAACTTACACTTATTTTAGTGAACCCACATTTTTTTTTGATTGGCTTCCTGTTATCATGATATGTCTACTATACCTTGCCTTAATTGGGAGAGACTACAACCAATGACATTCAAGTTGGATTTGTTTGGCTAATAGGTTGTGTGTGGAGGGTATCTTTTCCACAAAATACAATTAGTACATGCACTTGGCCCTAGCTGCTAATATGTGTGGTGGAACACCCACAAGCATGAGCACAAGAATATGTGTGTGCCATTGTTGAGACTTGAACCATGGTGGGGGTCATATGCAGTGCCCCACTTAGACTAATCTAGCATACCACCATATTGAAAAAACCCACTCATGGAATAGAAGGGGTGAAATTATGTGTTTAGGTAACTTCAAACTCAGTGTAGCTATGTATAAAGGTAAACTGTGTATCATTATATAATGGCCCTTTAATTACAGAAAAATAGTTTACTATGGTAAAGACAAAAGAAACACTGCTCTTAAAAGAATACAAATAAATGTCATTTATAAATTTAGCTTGAAGTTACTCAGTAAGGCCACCATTCATTCATTGGTAAGTAAAAGTTAAAACCATTATGGGTAAATTACCATTTCGTAGTCAAATTCAGTAAATTATTCTCAAATATGTCCCTTACAGTGGATTTGAGGAATTGTTAAAGCTAGGATATTGTGAATAAGGGGTCGTGGGCCAAGCAAAGCCCATAATCACTAAGGTACGCATGAGGCTTTTAAGTGTCCTTTGGGAGATGGATGCAGCACATGATACCTTTCAGGGCTTGTTTAACTGATTAGATCCCTCTCTTTCTTTGATTAAAGGGGGCTTATATGTTTGTGGAATATTACATAAATGCTTGAGAGGTATTTTATTCGTAGTTTTTCTTGAAATCAATATGGATTACAATAAACAACTAATGAGAGGGAGCACTTTGGGTTAGATACTTGTTTTCTGTCAACCAAAATCCACATGTAACGTTAGCATGTATGTGTTTTGATTTTAAATTGTGAGAATCATCTTCTTTTTTGTGGCATTCAGGTTTGCTATGATGGTATCTCTGGGGAAAGAACTCATGTCAAGGAAAAAATTAAGGAAGCCATCAAATTTTAACTTATAAAAAATAAATATAGGAACAAGGCTTGACCTACTAATTATTTGAGAGGGTTCCTCTATGTATGAGAGAATCTAAATCAAAATCACCCTCTATCAAGTCTTTGTTAAGAAGAAATATGTGTATGTTTTCATAACAAAACCTTTCCCATTTATCTTTTTATTCCAAGTGAAATATCTATTTCTATGGGTAATGTCAATGTGGGAATTCTTTTGGATAAAATCATACAAAATTGAAATTGGATTTCCCTACAGGCTGTAGCCAACCTTTCTTCTCATGCACCCCTATAATTGTGTTCAACTCCCCACCAACAACCCATCATAAGTTATTCAATACTTTCTCTCTCTAGATAACATATTCTAGCGATTAGGCTTGAGGATTGTTAAAACAAGACCATAAACTGATAAACATTAGTGAGGTAGAAATGTTTTTTCATATTTTGGAGGGAATCTTAAGGTTATTGGGAATATGGATTTATTGATATCCATAACATCTCATATTTCCAAGGTCATCCATGTAGCTATCCCTCCACTTATGCTCACTGGCCCAGTTACACAGTATTTTGTCACACTTCCTACACTTCCCTGTGACATACCCTGAAGTGCCTGAAACATGACCATAATGCAATGTACACATTCATATATGTAGCTCATATCCTCCCTTAGACATTTATTGGAAAATGCCTTGAGCTTCTCCTAAAGGAAATAGCTCTTAAACCCTAATTTGAACATCCTCGCTCTTATGATATTGAAAACCGCGATGATCATCTATTGTATTATACTTGACCTATGATGACATCATTCTATTTACTTGTATACCCATGATGATCTCAAAAAGGAAATTTTACCAAAGAGGATGAAAAGCTTTATGATCTAGAAGCTTCCTCCTTGAGATGAGGGCCTACTCATATCTTTGGAGAGATCCTAACTCCCTTTGCCTACCTATATATTCATCCTCTCTCACTCCCAAATGGTTGGTCTATGTCTATTTGGACCCTTATGCTAAGATTGTTCCTATATGCTACTCATTTTCTTAGAGAAGGAGTGCTTGGAGAGATTATATTGGACTTGGACATTCATTCAAGGAGAGTCTATCAATATCAAGGCTTGGTTGTATGCTTCCCCTTATTTTTTATTAATATACAACTATTGGTTCATTTTCCATTGATGTGTATGCTCATGTATCATCTATCTTAACATTCCTTGATCAGTTAAGTAGGTTGCTTTTGAATATGCTATTTGTATTTTCATGCTTTGTTGTGTCTTGATCTCTTGTGCAGGTGCATAAACCCTGTGAGTAGTAGGTATGTGCCCGTGACACAAGTGATTAAAGGTATTTAACAAAGGGGACCGAGATAGCATCATAATGAGTTAGGTCATCTTCTTCATCTTTCATTTCAATCGTCACTTAGGAAAGTGTCTAGTAGATTGTCACTCAGGTTGCTAGTCCCACTCATTGGGCTAGAGGGATCATCTCTATCCACAGAGAGGATTTACCTAGAAAATAGGCCCTTATAGAGATTTCTTCATCATTCTTTTATATTCTCCTTTTGGTGTCTTCCATCCTGCTTTCATCAAGCTTGGGTTCTTGAATGAATATGGTGTCTATTTTTTCTAGGATGATCTTTCTAGTAATTGACCTTTGTTTAACCTTTGGACCCGTGCCTCTTACATTTCATGATAGAATTTTCATGAGCATGCAGAGGACTAGCCATTGTATTTGCATTTATTATATATGACATAGTCATAGATGGTCATTGAACAATAACAAATTTGTTTCGTGAAACCAATTTTTGGAACCATCTTCAGTGGTCTCTATAAATGGAGCTCTCTAACTTAGGAGAAGTGAACCTTCTTTAGTTCTAATGTCAAAGAATCCCCTTTTTTTCCTTAAACAAAGCTTAAAATATTTTTTTGTCATCTCTCTTTGAAGATTGTGCACAAATATTGGACTTGTTTTTCATGATTCAATGACTTGGCCATGCCAAGACATTCTCAATATTTTGCCTTATTCTCATTTTTACGATAAAATCTCTAAATTATTTGATAGTGAAACTTATGTTTCCTCCTCCTTGATAGTTTGTCACCAAAAAAATTTTAGGTGTGGGAATGCATACCATTCGAGCCGAAGTTACACGCCAAATCTACTTTCATGAATTGCAGGGATTCTCTCATTAGATTCTACATGATTTTGGGTTTTTCAAAAAGAAATAATTCTCATGATTTGCCTATTTGTAGCCACAATGACTGTATTTTGGAATGTAGGCTACAATCACCATTAATTTCCATTCAACCAACGCTATCTATCGGATTTAGCACCTAGCTCTTTATTCCACATGAATTGTCTAGAGAAAATTCTTACAAACAAAACATCATCATATTGTGTGGTAAAGTAGAGTCTCCATATACCTCATCACTCATGAATGCTACATATTATTTTTAGAGTCCAATTCATCATCATGCCCCTATGCTAAGTCATTCTCTATGATATGTATCATTTGACTAATAGTTGCCACTTGTTTTCCACTCCATGGTTACTATTGTATATTATTCTAATCTAGGATGGAGATAGGCACGATGTAAGGGAGTGGAATGAAGTGGGATCATCCTATCTACCTTCCTCCCCTCTCCACCCCCTTCAGATTGTTGTTAAGAAGGAAAATAATTAGGATGGAAAGGATGCAGAGAAATGAAGTTGGGTGGGTGGTAAGGGTCAAGGTAATAGGATGGAGGATAGAGAATGAAGTGGATTGGAGGTAAGTGGAAGGTGGGGAATGGTGAATGCTTTCATACTTCACCCCAAGTGAAGGTGAAAAATAGTCAAGTATGGATTGGGTGGAAGATGGAGTATGAAGTCAAGAGTACAAAGAGGTTTATTCTTTACATAAATACCCTACTGATCTTACCAGAGGGAAGATATCAATGACTTTTCAACAAAAGGATCATCCTACCCTCCTTCCTCCTCTTTGCACCCACTTTATATGGCTTGTTGAGAAGGAAAGGACAAAGAATCTAAGGGATGTAGAGAAATGAGGTGGGGTGGGTAGTAAGGGTCAAGGTAATAGGGCAATGGATAGAGCATGGAGTGGGTTGGAGTTTTCCATAAAAACTCTAGGGTTCTTATCTAGTGAGCCGATATCAATCAATTTGGCACAAAAGGACCTCATTGTAAGGGGTTTTATATATGCTCCAGGAACACAAGCTCTACTCCTCAATTATTCAGATTTTCTAGTAGGCTTCTGGATCTACTGTTATTTCACATAAATAAAAAAACTCTGAGAATTGGATATGTCATGTTTGGGGCTAAAAGTGGTTCCATATGGGGAGTGAAAGCCCCGTTGCAAGGTGTTGAGAATCGTATATCTCCCAATCGGGATCTACCCCTTGAACTTGAAAAGATGCACCTGCATCAAATATTTTTATGAGAAATTATTGCTCTTGGCTGGATGCAACTTTATTTGGTGGGTATAGTAGGTGTATGCTCTATCTTGATATCTTTATGCCCGTGAAGTGTTTGGCCAAGGGAACATGTGCGATTAATAATCCCATTGACATTAATATGTAACATAGGTAATACCATGACACAATTTCAGTATGAAAAATCTTGGTCTTTTACGTTCTTGAAATAAGCAACCCATTCTTCAATTTATATAAAGACTTAGATTGTACTGCTAGCACTTAGTTAAAGAGAAAGGCAAGAAAGTCTCAAAAATTTGGGTATCAATCAAAATGCCAAAGCGAAACTCATAATGAAACACTCTGGAATAACCAACTTGTGTTCAGATAGTGAACTTATTTATATATATATTGTTATCCTACCCTAAGCTAAACAATAAAAACACATTATATTTCCAATGCGGTCACCCATGGATCACATCAAAAACATGAACTCTTCCCTTATGTTTGACTATAATGTTATAAACCAAATCATGGCAGTCAATTACTTCCATAAGTATGCTAGTCTTTCAAATATTTTACCACTGCAAAAGATATGTACAATTCCACATTTTCTACTCTGAACAACAAAGTTTCCACTTGATGCTCCTGCATACCTACATTTCTACAAACAAAGTCCATCTAAACTTCAAAGGGATTTACATACGTTCCATTACTCATGGCATGGTTGGGGAGTACATTGGGTACAATAACACCATAAAATAGTGGAAACATGTTGTCCACGTCAACTCTAGCTCCATGGAGCTAGAAAGATTTGTGTACCAATGAAAGATTGGATACAATATCAAAAGTCTGCAACAAGAAATATTTGAAATTATGTTGTTTATCTTCATGGCATTCAATGTCAACAAAACAACCAGTATATTCACAATAGGTTGACATGAATATTGATCTCACGGTTGCACTTTGACAGGTAGATATGTACTCCAGGTTGTTTCTTCTCCTGGTAGTTCATTCGTATGCACAAGGGTATGGGCACCATCTACAAGAATTATTAACTAATATTGAATTTCCTTTGTTCCATCCTCTCCATCAATATAGGTTTTATTTCATGTTCAATGTGATGATGGGTTGGAGCTGGAATTCTTGTCTTACCATCGTTCAAATAATCTAATTGTACAAGCAGATGTTTGCAATGCAAATTTTCCACATATGTGTCAAAATCAAATCCATAGCAAAGTGGATAACTGATAAAGTTGTACAACACACGGCATCAGTGTTTCTTTGATATTGTACAAAACTGTTGCTAAGGTCTCAATTCTCTTGGACCAAAGGAAATTTGTCAATATCAATCAAAGGAGTCTGTTCCAGTCTTGATTTTAAGTCCTCTCTCTGAGTTGTTATTTTTTTGCCAAAACTTGTGAGTCTACTAGTTTATTGGAGACTTTCTGAGAAAATTATTTGTTGGGTTTTTATTTGTTTAATTTTTTGCCAAGTTTTTCCTAATTTAACAATCTTAGATCCTTGTCAACTAAGTCTTTTCAACACTAAAAAACACCTTAGGTGTATTAAATTTATTTTTTTCTATCTAAATATGCATTTTCTCCTTAATTCATATTTCAATAGCAGGGCATTGTGTTTCCATGCTAAGAGAAGGCTTTATATTATTTATTTCTATGGAAATCCCAATATAGGAACGATATTCTAAATTTGTGCATTTAAGAAACCATTCTCATCACCAGTTGTAAGTGTTACCTTGAAATCATTTAATGGCATAACAAATTTGGTTTGAGGATCCCCACATTTGAAGATGTACATGTGTTTTCTTTATCTTATAATTCATTGTCCTAGAATTTTTTGGTAATTGAAGTCAAATATATGCATGTTCTACATGTGTTCCTTTCTAGAAATCTTTGGTCATCATTCTCTCATTTCTACATATAGAAATTTGTTTGTGCTTGAAATTATGGGGCTTTCAATTTGTATTTGCATGAGAGGTGTATCATATATTACTGATTTCTAGTACCTTGATTTGATCTACTTGTTGATGCTAATTCCACTAACTCTGTTAGAAATAAGAATTTCTGATTTCCTTGTTGAGCTGGAATGGCTATAGCTGGTATAACTTATAGTTATCCTTTCTTGTTACTACCATGATGACAATGTAATATCTCGATAGAACTATAAAATATACAAGAGAAAAAAAGATAATTCTTTTTGGCTAATCAAAGATACCTCTATACCAAGCATGCATGCCTTCTTTTCAGAATACGAAAGCTAGTATTATAATATTCAAAATATAAATTCATATAGGAATGGTCCTATGAGTAACTGCCACATCATATAATGTTAACTTTACACTGAGATGAAATGGAAGCTAAACCACATACTTAATCTAATTGGGTTATCTTACAAATAAAAGTTGACAAATCACACACCACGTACTTGTAACATAATTCTAAATACAGTTATATAAGCTAAGGTTACCCGATCCAAAGTTGTGTCTTCTACCCCAAAATAATGTGCTTCTTTTCCTCATATGTCACTGGAAAAAAATGCTTTATTGATGCTCATATTCTTGTGAATTGCATGATTTGACATTATTTTAATATGTTTGGATATGGACTTTTTAGTCAACTTGATATTGCCTGATCATGTGACTTGAAATTGGATGGTTGTAGATATTGACTATGATATCTACAATTGATGGCCTTAATTATCCAGAGAAGACAACCATATTATATTGTTAATGCTCCATATGCTTTTCTACCTGTTGGAAGGTATTTTCTTATTCCTTTCATGTAGGAATACTAGAAACGACCAATTACATTTTGGTGTGTTTGCATGTCGTTCAAATCATTGTAGGCATTTGCTAACATGGATAGAGATAAGATCACAACCAAAAGTTATACATATCACATCATCTCTATAGTGTGCTTGGTGAGTTGATCATTGGATTTAATCAGTATGCCATCGGTAATCTATTCTTCTAACATACTTTTCTATAACCTTAGATTGGGAGTTTTTGTTGTCGGTAATATCATTTTTCTTTGTTCACATTCCTTCAAAGAAGAGTGGTGAAGAGGAAACTCTAGGTAGCTTAATGAGGCCTCTGTGGTTTGTAGGTTTTATATGGGTTGAGATTGGTTCTATTTAAGAAAGGAGATATATGTATCAGTGGAGCATTACTCTTAGGAAAACCATGTTTGTGCATGGTCTTACATGATCATGGTTGCTAGAACAACCATTGATTTACATGTGGGTTAGTTATGAAATTTTTGAATTGGAAGAAGGGGGGGATAGTTTGTACGTGAATGACCCAACATAATGAGAACATTGGAAATCTGAAAAATAGATCAATTAAAATGTTTCTTTATGAACATTTTATTAACATTATAGGAAACTTACATCTATGGAACAAACGTATAGATTTATTTCCTTTCTAAAAATATGCTAGTAAAGGAATTAGAAAAATCATTGTAGACTAGATTGAGAGTTGTGAGGTTAGCATTAAATAAAAGGCAACTGCCACCCTATAAATAACTACCTTATTTTGCTTGAATATCATTCCAAGCAATTAAAATACAATTGAATTTGAAATGTAGAAAGTGTCTTAGCATAAACTTCAATATCATCCTCCACCATTGAATGTAGTGATGTCAAAGTTAAATAAAAAAATTATGGAAAATAGTTCTTCTATACCTTAATGACATTATCGAGTTTTCTTATTCATCTAAAATAATTTTGAGAATTTAACTTGAATTTCGTTAAGAGGGTGTTTGAATCTTTCAAATATGATAAAATCAACATGGGGATAGGTGGGTGAAGAGATGCCCAACCATTTTATCAGATAGAGTTTCTTTGAAATCCTACAAGAATATTAGGCATGCCCCAATATTTTATAAATATTTAAAAGAATAAGGGCTCTATAACGTGGCAAGAATAGGTGGGTAAAAATATGATAGTGCATTTTGAATGATAGATTTTCTTTCAAACACTGTGTGCTAGGATGGATGATGATTATTTAGTGTTTGGATGTTAAGGTCAATCTTATCACTAGATGTCTAGAGGAAATATATCATTTGCCTCAAATACGACACAATGAAACATACCTTTTGGAATGGTATGTTTCAAAGAATTCACAATGCTATTTCATATGTTTTAAAGAAGAGACCATGCAATGGAAATGTTTCATGGAATATGCAATGTTTTATATGTTTCAATGCGAGATGTATGTTTCAAGGAAGATTGTGTAAGGTAACCTGGTATTTTCTGGAATGGGTTGTGATAGGATATGTAATACCAATTATGGACCCACTTGTGGAAAGGAACAATTCCTAGGGACAATTGCATAGTAGGATTCTTTGGAGGCGAGTTTGGAATACTATTTTTCTTTATATGCCACTTATTCTTAAAGAAAGGTAGATTCAAAGATACCCAATAAATGTAAAAGGGGTCTCTAAACTTGATCCTTGAGGTTTGAAATGAATGGACCTCAAAATAAAGTTCAAATTTGGCTGAGGTTCGATTCAGGTTTGATTTTCCTATGTTTGGTTCAACTCATTCTCTTTTAGTAAATATTTTTCAACATGCTTTCATATGGAAGTCGAATGAAATGCTATGAAATGTACTCCTAGACCTCCATATATACGTCAAATGTTCAATTTGTGATTCTTTTGATGTATATGACCATGGATGGTGTGGAGGTGAGGTTACGTAAGCCACTAATCACCAATCATTGTAAATATTTGAAGTCGTTAACTAATCCACCAATTGGAAATTGTGATTTTTGTTGGGATTATGATGTATGTGGTGTACTTGATGGAAACCCACTTGTAGCAGAACAACTCACTTGTATATGGTAACTAGATGAATCTACAAAAGAGATATCAGATGTGATAGAATGCATGATAGTTGTGACAAAATGCAGGGTAGTTCAAAGGAATCAGTTCAGAAGTAATGTACAATGGCAACTCTCTCAGATGACAGTTCACAGTGCAGCAAGTTAACAACAAAGAATTACAGATCATACTACAAAGAATGAAGAAAGAGAGGTATACGCAGGTTCACCATGACCAAGCTGCATATACACGCAGGTTCACTGACCACAAGTAGCATATATGTACACACACACTTTCACATAAGGAAAAGTGTGTATATCTTGGAAAACTAAGTTTTTTGGTCCAAGGTATTTGGTCCATAGTATATTGATCCATGGTATTGGTCCAAGGTATCTGGTCCGAGGTATTGACCCTAGGTATTTGGTTCAAGGTATTGGTCCTAAGTGGTTTGGTCCATGGTATTGAGAAAGGCCTAAAAATATATAAGGAGGAGATGATCATTAGGCCAAGAGTGCAAGTATTGAATATCTGATAAAGTGTGAGATCCAATATGCAGGTTATTGGCTTATGGTGCTTTGTTTGATCTGAACCAAGGATGAATCTTAGCGGTTGATGGAGGATAAGATCTAATGATGGATCAGGATCTTAAGGCCTGAAATGAATTATCTTTATATGGTTTGATCATGTTTATTCTAGATCTGAATGCTGATGCATGTGTTGTTCTTAAATGTTATGATCTGGGTATGACTAAAGTCTGGAATAGCTGCAAAATTATGAATTAATATTTACAAACATATACGCTGGTTGGATTTGATAAAAGTGCATATACACTCTAGTTCAACACATCTAAGTAGCGTATACATTGTGTAATATGATATTTGAAGTCGCAGGTGGATCTGACTGTTGTTGCATAATTTTGGGTTCTGGTCTGTGTTCTGGTGACTGGAGTTTGATGACAGTATACTGAATGTTTAGATTGATTGATTGTGATTTTCTTTAGTGATGATGGGCTTTCAGTGAGTCAGTTATGGGTGATTCAGAGGTTTATGATTGAGTTTCAATGATTGGTTAATTCGGATGCATTTGATGGTTGTAGTGCAGTGGTGATTGATTTTGAACTTCAATGTTGATAATGGGTCCAATATGAAAATTAGATGAAATGAGGCCTTCATGTGTATTGTTGTGTACCAGGAGCATCCAGTCTGAATATTTATGAAACGTGGTCCCTGGAGGAAGAGAGAATGTTGTAGCCTTTTGTAGGTCAGTGCCTACATACTAGTAAACATATCGGCTAGTACAAGAGCTAGGCGATTGTAGCTCCCTTCTAGTAGAAGCTGGAGAACGAGAGAAGGTAGTAACCTTCTGCAAGTAGAAGCCTGCGTACTGGTATGAGTCTGCACCATTACAATGTTAAAAACATATTTTCTTATTATTAAAAGAAGACAGAGACGACAGCAGCAGGTGGTTTTCACCCACATTGGGTTTCCACCTTAAATCTTGGTGTTCATGTGTGTTTCTTATGTGTGATGGTTCATTCTGTTATTAACTGCACATAGTTATTGTTTAATTTTTAATAAATAACTGATGCACAGATTAAAGATCAACATGTGATGAATTAACTGAATCATTAGTTTTTTGGACATACACTTGTTTCCTTAAACACAGTTGTGTGTACACGCGGGTTACCTTCATTAAAGTAGCGTATATAAATTTGAGTATGAAAAGAAAAATATTATTGACTTGACTAATACTGATTCACGCCCCCCCCCCACCCCCCCCCCCCCCCCTTCTCAGTATTATTTCCAACAATTGGTATCAGAGCAGGTCCTTTGGTAGAAGCTTGATCGCTTGAAGTAGATCTGTAGAACAATGGGAAAGAAGCTAAAGAATAAATTGTCTCAAAGAAGAAGACATCTCAAAGGAACTATGATAGTGGGAGAGTCGATTGGGGATTATGTGGAAGCAATTCTTCAGATTTAGAATCACCTCAGAATGAAGATGAACAAACAAAAGAACTATCATGTATGAATTATTTATCCTCTGGTGATACATTTCTCTATCCATTTGAAGATGATGAAAGTGATAGTGAAACAACTAAATTTGCTCTTATGGTGAGAGAGAAAGATATCAAGTAGAGGTAGAATTTAAAGGGCTCACAAACAAAATTAGAGATCTACAAGATATATTGGACAAAAGGGAGTGTGCCTTCAAAGAATAAGTTACCAAACTAAAAGCTCAACTAGAGGAAGGAAACAAGGAAAAGGAAGATCAATGTCAAAAGTTGCAGGATGAAGTGACATAATTAAGAAACGAAGTAAATAAAGAGAGCACAACAATCAAGAAACTCAAATATAGATCCAGTTACTATGAAAGTTTTGAAGCTAAGATCCTCTCTCTAAAAGAAGATATTAAAAAATCAAATAAGAAAAATGAACTACTCCAAGCTCTTGAATAACAAGAAAATGAAGCTCTTGAATTAAGGAAACAGATGGAAGAAGGAAGAAAAGTTGAAGAAATCATGAAGAAACAATATCTTGAAATGGAAGAGAAATATCAAGTTGAGGTAAATATCCTAAAAGGTAAATTAGGAGAAAAGGATAAGCTTTTACGGTTTCAAGATAGTACTAAGATTTTGGATGATATTCTCAGTAGTCAAAGGTCTCCTACCATCAAAATTGGTCTTGGTTTTCATGAAGGTGAATCTAGCTCACAAAGTGAGGCAAGGAACTTTAATGCAAAATCTGAAATGCTCAACAAGGAGATGAGAGCTCAATCCCATCAATAACCAAGGAAAGAAATTCTTCAAAGAAAATCTTTTACTCCTAACTATGGAAGTGATAGTATTTTATTTCCTCAAATGAATAATGTTGAATGTTTTATATGTCATAATCTTGGAAATGTTCCAGCAAGATGCGGAAGTAGAATGGTTCAAGATCATCACACAGAAAGATCATCAGCTTCCAGGTACTTTAAGGGATATTATTTTTCTTGCAATATGTTTGGTCACAAGCCATTGACTGCTATAGAAGAAATATGAAGCATGTAAAATGTTATGCATGTAACAAGTTTGGACATATACCAAAGGAATGCAAGATAAAATTTCGAGCACTGTACCAAAAGGAAAAACATCATCACACTCGAAGATATGGAAGAAGAAGGAAGTACAATCAGAAAAATGTGGCTTGGCATAGTGTACAGACATGATAGACTCGGGGGAAGCTGAAAGTATGAAATTTCAATGTTTGAAATCTCATACGCAAGTTTCATGAAGACAAGTCGTGGATATATGTGAGTTCGAAGCTGCACAGTTGCGTATATGTAGTTTGAGAAAAATGTTGTGGGACAGGCTCAAAAAAACTAATGTGATATGATTCAGACAATTATCAGTTATCTTTTCTGTCATAGATGACTACAAGTTTGTGGATGTTATTTAGAAGTGTTTTGATCCTCACAAGTTGTTGATAACTTGATGTATATCTGATTGATGATGATGCCTTCATACTTCTTACTGATATATGCAATGATTAGATCTAGCAGTGAATAGGTGGAATAGGTTCAGGGGGAGAACATGTTATGCTTATAATAAAGCATTGTTGGCATTATGGTTAGAATTATTTGGTACCTAATCGATGATGATAATGCTTATATGGCTTGCTATGTTACAGTTATGAGTTGCCCATGATGATGTTTGGGATCGCATAAGTTGGTATTCATATCAGATTTATAATGACTTTTGATGATGCATATAGTACATATATGTTGTTGTTATGAAACCAGCTCAAGAAAAGATAGAAAAGATAGATCAACGCCTTAGAATTCAGCCTCTTCGAGGGGGAAACCCCCTTTAAATTACGTAAATGAACAATTCTTGGATATTCAAATGACAAAACCTCCTTTCTATATATAGGAGTCTAAGGAGTCACAATATAACCCAGCCAACCTAACAATAATAATATAAAGCCACAAAAATAACAATAGATGGATTCTATGGGGAACAATAATAACAATATGGGGATAATAGGGGCACAACAATATTAATAAGGGATGAAACTACAATATTAATGGGGTAATCACTAGTATTATAGGGACCCAACATGCCCCTCTCCTTCAAAAAAAGTATTGTCCTCAACGCTTGAGTAGTTCTGGATACTTCTGTATAAAATTCTCATCCTCCCATGTGGAATCTTCCGCAGATAAGTTCTTCAACTTGATAAGATACTCTGAAATTGATCGATTTCGTAGCTGTCGAGTTCTTGTTTCTGTGACTGCTTCCGGTTCCAATATAATTTTTCCTTCCTCGTCAAAGTTCTGGAAATATAGTTTGAACTGGGAGCTTGTCGCCTATAACCTTCTTTAAACATGAAACATGGAAAACTGGGTGAAATCGAGAAGCTGCAGGAAGCTCCAATTTGTATGCCATAGTACCAATCTTTTGCAACACCTTGTACAGACCATAATACTTTGGTGATAATTTTTATCCTTCTTAGCTTGCTTGAGGGACATTTGCTTATATGGTTGCAGCATAGAAAACCCAATCACCTACAACAAAAATTCTTTCGCTGCGATGTTGATCTGCCTGTTGTTTCATTCTATTATGTGCCAACATGAGGTTATCCTTTAAGAGTTGGAGGACTTGTTGTCGATGTTCGATGTGATGTTCCACTGCCTGAACCTTAGAATTTCTCTTAAATATGATGTAGGATGGTGGCTAAATATCCATAAAGTGCCATAAAATGGGGTCATTTTTGTTGTTGTACTGGAAGGAGTGTTATAGCCACCATTTAAGCACAAGGATGAACCATTTGACCCATTGTGGTCTGTTCCAAATACAAAGAAACGAAGATATCCTTCCAAACATTTGTTTACTATCTCACTTTGCCCATCAAATTGAGGATGATAAAATGAGATATGAGCTAAATGAGTACCAAGACAAGAAAATAATTCTGTCCAAAAATTTCCAGTGAAAATGGGATCTCTGTCACTTACAATAATCTTTGGGTTTCCATGTAGCTTTTGAATTGTTTCCATAAATGCACTAGAAACTGCACTGGCTTGAAATGGATGTGATAATGCACAAAAGTGTGCATACTTGGTAAGTCTGTCAACTACCACCATGATGACACTCTTTCCCTCAGACTTGGGGTAAACCTGTGATAAAATCCATTGAAACCTCCTCCCAACATTGGCTTGGAATGGATAAAGGTTGTAATAGACCTAGGGTCTTAATTGTCTCAACTTTATTTTGTTGGCAAACCAAACATTCCACCACAAACTTTTGAATATCTTATTTAAGGCCATCCCAAAAAAATTCCTTCTTAACCCTGTGGTGATTTTTTAAAAATCATGAGTGCCCTCATAAGGGAGAAGTGTGCAATTCCATAAGAATCTTTTGTTTTAGTTGGGAATTCTTATAGAGGTATAAGCGATCTTTGTACCGTAAAGAATCATTTAGCCAACTAAATGTATCAGACATACTGGAACCTTGTTGTAACTTTCGAATAAGTGCCCACACTTCTTCATCATTCTTCCATTCCTCCTCCCTTGCTTCGTTTATCCAATCTGGTTGGATAATAGAAATGGCGCACAACAATGCTTCCACATCCTCATCCTTTTTGAGAGTGCATCTGCCACCACATTTTGCTTCCCTTTTTTGTAGATGATTTCAAAGTCATAACCCAACATCTTTGTGACCCACTTTTGTTGCTCTTCAGAGGATAATCTTTGTTCTAAAAAGTCTTTAAGGCTATCATGATCCGTTTTTACCTTGAAGTGTCTTCCCATTAGATAGGGTCGCCATTTCTTAAGTGCATGGAGTATTGCCAACATTTCCTTCTCATAAATAGCTTTGCTTAAAAAACTTTCCCTTGATTGGACGACTTTCAAAAGCAATGGGTCTTTCATCTTGCATTAGAACAACACCAATTCCATTTCCTGAAGCATCACATTCCACAATAAAGGTTTTTGTGAAGTCCGGTGTAGCTAAGACCGGTGCTTGGCACATTGCCTCTTTAAGATGTTCAAAGGCTTTTGTTGCTTCCGGAGTCCATGAAAATGCATCTTTCTTCAATAATGTTGTTAGAGGTGCTGCTATTCTCCCATAATTCTTAACAAACTTGCGATAATACCCTGTCAACCCAAGAAATCCTCGCAGATGCTTATGGATGTGGGAATTTTCCATTCCTTAATGGCTTTAATTTTGCTAGGGTCTACCTTAACTCCTTCATGAGATACAATATGACCCAAATATTCCAC